>CM035137.1:77205546-77393046 GCA_020205605.1 Panax ginseng | reverse complement strand
CCCAGGAAAGATGGGGCTTTCCGATAAGGATTTTTCTTTATTGGCGCGCAATTAGGTGACCAAACCTCTCCTCGACAGAACTTTCTAGACATCGTCAATATTGCAAATAATAATATGAATAACTTTGTCGTCTCAATTATTGATTTAAAAAAATATTATGCAGATGATACTGTGACAATAATTGAATCAAATAACGTGAGATACTATACAGCAATTACTGTAGCAATAATTGAACAAAACTGAGTGACTTCTCATGTAAGCATCAATAATAAATACCGTGTGCTACTATGCAACCACGCATATTACTGTACTTTTCACCTCCGGGTATTTCAACAGTTTAACGGTAAAACTTTCGCCGTTATTTTTATAAAAAGATATTTTTGTGGTTTTCTCATTTCGACAATAATTCCGCTGTGGGGTCTGTAACGCCCCGGAAAATTAAACATTTTGTAAATACTTTTAATAATGGATAAAATAATATTATTTATTATTATTACGTGTTGATAAGATGAATGTCATTCTATAACCTAGAAACGTCGGAATGACGTAGTATTTTAACTACGTGAATGAATTAAAGTGTTTGAATTTCTAAGACGAAAATAAAAGTTTTTCGAGAAATTTTTTGAAAAACACTATTCATCAATTTATGCTCGGGAATTATTTTTGAACTTCCGAGAAATACGTAACGTTATGATATCAAGGTGAGATTGATTATGTAATAATAATCTAAGTATGAAAAACGTAATATTTTGCATGCGGACTTAATTTGAGAACGTTAGAAATATTAAGCGTTACGAAAAGAAAGTATTAATCGAATAATGCGTAGGCATTGTGCGAGGTATTGAACGTAAGTATAATACGACGTATTATACTATTATGTATGGAGAATGAAATACTGTATATTATAATTTAGTATACGAGCTAGCATACGAGAATTATACGTGGAGTATATATGCTAAGGTGTTTAATTAAATGGAATGGACTTATAGGATTATTAGCATAATGGTAGAAGTCCAATAGAAAGTGATATGCAAGCCCAAGTGTTTGTTAATCATGAGTCCAAACTAATGTAATGCAAGCCCAACAAGGAAATAAGTTAGATTAATTAAGCAAGCCCAATGAATTGGCCATGATCCATGGAGCAAACCATGTTAATGTGGGTAGTCTTGATGGGCAAGCATTTTGTGTGGTGAGCAAGTGTTATGATGGCCAAGTAATATATGTGCTAGACAAGTTTACTTAGTTGTAAAGTGATGAATAGTAAGGAGGTGAAATTAAGGAGGTGGAAGGCAATAAAGACCATTATGCCCTAACTTTGAGAGCTCTATAAATAGAGAGCTCTCAATTCATTTGTTGCTTGATAAAATTCCTCCTAACTTCTATCACAATTAAGTGCTTAAGTGTTAGAGAGAATAAGCTCACATAAGTTAAGAATAAGTCAAAAGTTCTTTGCTAGTCTTCAAAGAGAAGAGAAGTACAAGTGCTTCTAGGGTAAGACTCTTGTCTAATATATATTCATCTCTATCATTGTAGGGAGGTAAGAGAAGTATGATTGTATGCTAAGAACAAAAGAAGTAAGTAATGAATGAACTTAAGCCGAATAAGTTGAATAAGCAACTTGAACTTGAATAAGTTGACAAACTTGTGAAGAACTTATCATATGATTGTCATATGATGTTAGTATGTTCAATATGGTATGAAAACATTGATTGATGGACTTAAGTCCATAGTAAGTCTTAAGCAAGGAAATTTGTAGTTTATAAGTTGAATAAGTCATTAACTTATGAGAATAAGTCAAAACCTATTTTGATAATAAGTTGGTGTAACAAGTAACTTGAATGGTTCATATGTTGTTTAAAATCCATTTAGAATTATTAGTAAAGAGGTTTTGCCAGAATTCACACGATTGGACGATAATCGTCGAATTCGTGAAATTCTCTGAATGGAAGTTGTATTTTGTGTTTGAAGTCAGAAACATTGGTTTTCGATGGAGACAAGTCATATTTGGCATTATAGAGTTGTGCACTCAAAAATGACCGAATTCTAACTTAGAACGACGAAATGCGTGTTGAACGTTCACGAACGTTTATCGTTTTCGTTAAAAAAGAACTAATAGGTGAAATTTTAGCAAACAAAGTCAAATAGATAAAATTCTTGCATGAACGCATAGAGTATGTAATTTGTGAACCGTAGGCTTTTGAACAAGCCAATTCGGACTTATAACGAAGAAGTTATGCGTCATGAAGTTTCGCAAAATTTCAAAATCTGCAAATTGTCTGAGGTACAGAGTTGGAAATAGTATGGCCAACCCAATGTCAAATAGTGGTAGCAGCAAGGCAAATACTACGATGTCTTGAGATATCGCTAAATCATGTACATGACGACGAAGAAGAATAAGTGTGTGCCGCAGCGATTGCAGTCAGGATGCACTGATCGCTAACTCGCTGTTGTGAGACCCCAAATTTTATGAATAAAGATTTAAATTTCTCAATTTTTTTTTTGAATATTATGGTGTGGATTTGATATAATGTTATAGTTTTGGGTAATATTTATAAATTTTGTAAAGTAAGCAAGTTGTTATATAATATTCAATTGGTCGAGGAATATTCGTTTTAACAGGGAATATTCGTACGACGGCACAATCATTGGTGGACCCCACAAACGATGTATTGTCGTAGTAAGAAAATGACAGAATTATCTTTTAATAACGGCGAAAGTGTTACAGTTAAAACTATTGAACTACTCGGTAGTAAAAGTACAGTAATACGCGTGGTTGCATAGTAGCACACTGTATTGATTATTGATGCTTACGTGAGAAGTCACTCAGTTATACTCAATTATTGCTACAGTAATTGCTACATCATATCTCTCATATTATTGATTTTATTATTGTCATAGTATCATCTGTATAATATGTTATATTATTAAATCAATAATTGAGACGGAAAAGTTATTCATATTATTATTTGCAATATTGACAATGTCTAGAAGTTACATCAAGGAGAGGTTTGGTCACCTAATTGCGGCGCCAATAAGGAGAAATCCTTATCGGGAAAGCCTCCTCTCTCACAGGAACGATTTGGTTGTTAAATATTGCGAATAATAATAGTGATGAATAAATGTTGTTAAAAATATTGAGGAGATTTTATGAAGTATTTGTTGTAAATATTGGCGTATTATTTGGACCCCCATTTACCCATTTTTCAAAATAATTGATAGAAATTTATTCTTTATAATAAAGGTGGGGGCCACATGTGGAAGAAATGATTTTTGGAAATGGGGGGGAGTATACATAAAGGGAGGGAATATATATATAAATGTATGTGATGTGTGTGGTGGGTGGAGTATATATATATATATATATATATATATATATATATATATATATATATATATATATATGGAAATGATCCATAGTAAATATTCACTTGGAGTTATTCACCTAAAAAATATATTTCTTTTCTATCCAAATTATTTTTGGTACATGAATATTATTCTTGAATTTTACTCTACAAAGCAGTATCATGTTGACAATTTGGACGTTATTGATTTCTGGATAAATTAAATTATAAATCTTTAAAATTTATCCTTAAACGTGTTTTATTAAATTATTATGTCATTGTCATCATCCTCATGCTTATATTGTGATTAAAGTCATCTTTGGCTTACGTGCATAGATGGACTTGGTATGATTATGACCAGGGATTATTCGGTATAATCATGACCGTAATGTGACGAATGATGTGGTAAAAGTCTTCATCATTCATGTAGTTTATTGATGGACGCTTGTTGGTATGATTATGACCGGGGATTATTCTAAGATAATCATGACCATTGATGATTACATGAATATCCTTGGTCGTGGTGCAGGGATGATTCGATTTCATTTATTAAGCTGAGTCTCAACGATAAAGTTGATGAAAAACTTTTTAAATCATAGAAGATAGTAGATTTTATGCTCTACTTGACTCTTCAAAGCTTAGGTATATGATCCCTGGCTAAGACGTGAGACAAGAACTAGGAGGGGAGAGACGGGGAATTCCTTCGCTAGTATGACCTACCTAAGTTTATTTGGTATTTAATTTGTTGGTCAGAGTATAGAGATAATATGTGATATGTCAATTAACCCTTGTTTTGTGATAGTGTTTGAAAATGGCATCTAAAAATGTTGAGATCAGCAATGAAGCATACGAGACCGTTGAGTCACCAACGATCAATACCTAGGATAATATGCAATAGGAAGACAATAATCCTCAGGTAAATACCAACACTGATCAGATGATGAACGATGGGATGATTAGAGGCTTTATACAATTTATGCAACATCAGGTGAGAGAGACTCCTGTTCAAAATGCATATAGAAACACTAGAAACTCTCGGGTGGTCACCGCTAAGCAGTTCAAGGAGCTGGGACCACCATAGTTTTTGGGAAAGCCAGAACCACTTAAAGAGGGGACATGGTTAAAGCGTATCACCAAGATATTTGATGTCTTGGGATGCTCCGAGGAGCAAAAGGTTCCCTTCGTCACCCTTATGTTGCGTGAAGAGGTAGATTATTGGTGGAAATCTATAAAGCGTACCCAACCTGACGCACTCAAGATGTCTTGAGAGAAGTTCCAAGAGTTGTTCAACGACAAGTACTTTCCCGAAAGTATTTGTCACATGAAGGAGTTGGAAGTCATCAAGTTGGAGCAAAACAATATGACCGTGTCGCAATACGAGGCTAAATTTGTGGAGTTATCCCGATTTGCATCCCATTTGGTCGATAATGAGGAGCGAATGACGTGAATATTTCTAAGATATTTGAAACCCGATATACGTCAATACCTTATTTCTCACAAATTTTGTTTATATTCAGATGTTGTGAATAGGGCTCAGTTATTGGAGCGCGATAATGAGTCAGCACAACGAAAAGGCAACGACCAACAACACGATAATAATCGTACCGGTGGCAACGACCATCGGAACAATGATAACCATCGTGGGGGAAATTATCATGCCAAGAATGGTAACCACTTCGTTGGTAATCACGACTAAGATAATAGGAGTGGAAATTTCAAGAAGAGAAGGTTCAACAACGATGGAAAGATAGCAGCACCAACACCCGTTTTCAAGGAAAGAGAACGACCACCAATTGTATGCTTTAAATGCGGAAGGGAGGGACATATCAGTCCAAACTGTGTGATGCAGTCCAAAGTATGTTACAATTATGGAAAAGAAGGTCACCTAGCTCGATTTTGTCGTGCACCAAAGTCAAGTCCAGCTGGGACGGTGGCACCAAAGGCGGATACGGACAAAACAAAGTCGGTGGTTTCAGGGAGAGCATTTTTGTGACTTCTCAAAAAGCGAATAACCAGAACGAAGTTAGCACGGGTTAGTTAATTATAAATTCTTATGAAGTCTATACCTTATTAGATACCGGTTCTACCCATTCTTTTATCTCTCTTGCTTGCTCTCAACGTTTAAATTTGACCCCAAAGAAGTTAGACTTTGACTTATTGGTTGAAACTTCGTTAGTAGAAACCTTTGTTATCTACACTGTTTATAAATCTTGTTGATTCAAATCGACACTTTCACGTTACCTGTCGATCTTATCTCTTTGAAAATACGTACCCTTGATGTGATTTTAGGAATCGATTGGTTAACTACTCATCATGCCAAAATTGATTATTTTCGTAAGGTTGTTAGCTTTCATATTCCTAACCAACCTGTTATGCGAATTCAAGCAACCAAACCACTAAAGTTAATCATTGTTATATTAAGCCATAAGTAAAGAGCCCTGTGCCTTTCGCTGGTGACTTCCAAGTCTTGGAATACACCGAAGCCAGACTTTCCGTAGGCGACACTGTGAATGACGGTGGCAAGTTGATAGGTATCAATGTGGCGTACTATCCAAGTCTTGGATGAGAGTCACTGTTTTGAATGCTATTTCTATTGTTAATAAATTTCCTGACATATTCTCTGAAGACTTATTAGCCTACCCCTAAAGCGTGAAATCGAATTTTGTATTTACCCCAGTACAAAACCCATTTCTAAAACCCTTAAATATTTCTTCAACCAAAATGAACGTATCATGCGCCAAGGATGTTGGTTCGAGCTGTTGAAGATTACGACTATACCATTCAATATCATCGTGGAAGAGCGAACGTGATAGCTGACGTGTTGAGTAGAAGATCGTATTCATTTACGAGTGCGATGTTGTTAACACAAAGACCCATTTCGTATAACTTATAAATGATGAAGATAGAGTTAAAGACTCTAAGGACCCACGTAAAGATAACGAATATACGAGTAGAATCGACTTTAATCGATAAAGTTAAAGCCGCTCAAACTACACACCCGAAGCTGATAAATGTGAAGAAGAAGGTTCAAGAGGGCGTTATTCTAGAAGCAAGAATTGACAAAGAGAGGAAATCTCAACCCTCGATTTAATTGGCCTATTTGAAATCCTCGATCGAGTAGGAACTGTGGCCTATAGACTCATTTTACCGCCAAGTATGTCGCGTGTTCATAACGTTTTTCACGTATCGATGTTACATAAATATGTGGATGACCCGAACTACGTTATTAAATTAGAACTAGACGAGATAGCAGAAGATTTAACGTATGAGGAGATACGTGTTAAAATCTTGGATAAGAAGGATCCTATTCGACACTCAAAGGTTATACCTCAAGAGTTAGAATCTGAAATAAAGTCAAGGTATCCTCATTTCTTCGGTATACCAGGTACGTACGTAAATTTTGAGGGCAAAATTTCATAAGGATAGGAGATTGCGAGACCCCAAATTTTATAAATAAAGATTTAAATTTCTCGAAATATTTTTTTTGAATATTATGGTGCGGATTTGATATAATGTTATAGTTGTGGGTAATATTTATAAATTTTGCAAAGTAAACAAGTTTATATATAATATTCAATTGGTTGGGGAATATTCATTTTAACAGGGAATATTCATACAACGGCACAATCATTAGTGGACCCCATAAACGATGTATTGTCGTAGTAAGAAAACGACAGAATTATCTTTTTATAACGACGAAAGTGTTACCGTTAAAACTGTTGAACTACTCGGTAGTAAAAGTACAGTAATACGCGTGGTTGCATAGTAGCACACGATATTGATTATTGATGCTTACATAAGAAGTCACTCAGTTATACTCAATTATTGCTATAGTAATTGCTGCATCATATCTCTCATATTATTGATTTAATTATTGTCATAGTATCATCTGTATAATATGTTATATTATTAAATCAATAATTGAGACGGAAAAGTTATTCATATTATTATTTGCAATATTGACAATGTCTAGAAGTTCTGTCAAGGAGAGGTTTGGTCACCTAATTGCGCGCCAATAAGGAGAAATCATATCGAAAAGCCCCCTTTTTCACGAGGAGCGACACGATTGTTAAATATTGTAAATTATAATATTAATGATGAATAAGTTCGTGTTGATTAAAGATGAAATTGATAATTCTATTGTGTGGGAATTATTAGTGTTAGTGGAAATCGACATTTATTTCAATAATAATTAATGTCTGGAGGTTATATTGACCAATCAGGTAATTCACCAGATAAATGAGCAATTAATTGCTATTAATTCAAATGCTTATAACTATGTGTTCACATGTGTGTAGTATTGATTCACATGATTTACTATTAGGGGAGTTGGTGCAAGATTGATAATACTTGCATGACTAAGTTAAAAATGGAGGTATAAATGACGGTACTATACTATAATTAATTTTTTCACATGTTTAGAACTATTAAGTCACATGATTTACTATTGATTCACATGATTTACTATTAGGGGAGGTTGTGCAAGTTTGATAATACTTGCATGACTAAATTAAAAATAAAGAAAAAGAGGAAGGTATTATATTGTAATGTTTCGAGCCCCAAAATGTGCAATTATTAAAACTATATTTTCCTATAAATAGAAGCTTATTCTTCCTTCATTTCTCACCAATTCACTAAGTCTCACAAGAGCAATTATTATAGAGAGAAATTATAGAGAGAAAGAAGAAGAGAAGTCTACTACCTCATTATTCCAGTATCTAGTTTTCGACTTCTCCTCATTATTCCAGTATCTAGTTTTCTTCTAAGGTAAGGGGCATTATTCTTTCGTATTCATGAAGAGAGTTATTTTCTTTCAATACTCGTAAGGGTTGTTATTCCATTTTTTATTATTATGTTGGAATAACCTGTCTATGTGAAGTACCGCATACATGGTGAAATTCTTCTGTTATTCCATTCTTTATTATTCTATTGGAATAACTCCATGCATGCGGTCTATCTCATGCCAGTGAATTCTGTTGTTATTCCATTCTTTATTATTACATTGGAATATCTCATGCATATGGATTACACATGAACCTGGTTCCGTTCTTTTATTATTACGTTGGAATATCTTATACGTCAAGCGGATTACGCATGACACGGTTCCATTCTTTATTATTACATTTGGAATATCACATGCATGCGGATTACGCATGACCTGGTTACATTCTTTATTATTCTGTTGGAATAACCTGTCTGTGCGATCTATCACATGCTTGGTGAAAGATCCTGCGTATTCATTCCTTATTAAATTGTGGAAATGATCTGTCTATGTGGATTACCGCATGGCGGGTGAAAATCCATTTGCAGTTTCGTATATTCTATTATACTCGTTTGAGATATCATTTCTTTTGTACTCGTTATGGAATATCATTTTCTTTGGTATTTTTTTACGAGTTACTATTCTCGGGTTACTATTCACCTGATTACTATTCACTTTGGTATTCGGGGTACTTTTCGTGCCGGAGTACTATTTATGAGTTACTATTCACATGTTACTATTTACCCGATTACTATTCACTCTAGTATCATTCACTCGGGTATTTGGGATACTTTTCGTGTCGGGATACTATTCACAAGGTACTATTCCTAAAGTACTATTCACGGGGTACTATTCACCCGAAATTTATCCTTGAACTTGTTTTATTGAATTATTATGTCATTGTCATCATCTTCATGCTTATATTGTGATTAAAGTCATCTTTGGCTTACGTGCATAGATGGACTTGGTATGATTATGACCAGGGATTATTCGGTATAATCATGACCGTAATGTGACGAATGAAGTGGTAAAAGTCATCATTGGCCTGTAGTTCACTGATGGACAGTTGTTGGTATGATTATGACCAGGAATTATTCGGTATAATCATGACAATTGATGATTACATGAATATCCTTGGCCGTGGTGCAGGGATGATTCAATTTTATTTATTAAGCTAAGTCTCAGCGATAAAGTTGATGAAAAACTTTTTAAATCATAGAAGATAGTAGATTTTATGCTCTACTTGACTCTTCTAATGGATTGCTTATTTTCGCTGCAGTTGTTGATCTAAAACTTGTTGTCTATTGTATTCTATCAGTTGTTATACTGTTGAAGGTTAAGGATAATTTATTCTGCATTATCTTAGTCATAATATTTCTTACTGGGCTAGTTGAGCTCACCCTTTTTTTCATTGTTCTCTTCAGGAAATGAGAATATAGCTGGGACGAGTCGGGGAATGGAGTGATGGTCCATGAAAAAATGGCTTTAGTAGTCCTCACTATTCTACGGAATAATGTGATAATAATTGTAATGAGGACACCATTGAGTGTGGATATTGTCTAGATGACAATATTCTTGTTTAAACTCTCAGCTATGTTTTGTCGTATTTTACACGACTGTTGTATAATTAAGTTATATTTGAATTTATGTACCATGTATCTGGAGACTCAAGATGGGTGATGTATACCTGTTTTGGGGGCGTCACACACACATGCAAATATGAGTTGAAGTCTATGACCGGGCCCATGGCCTTGATCCTAGGATTTTGACAGACATGAATGTTTACAAATATAGAATGAAAGAGAACTCATTAGTATTGAACTAAGGTGTAAGTATAACATTGTTAAGGCATTATTAGACACTTAATGTATGATGATTAAAGGGTGTTAATCAATTGAATGTGAACATAATCAGAATGACGTAATGAAAAGCTGGAACCATTAATAACAATCTAAGTCAGGATTTAGATTGAGATGAAGGGTAAGATATAATAGTATACATACTTGATTATATGTGACGTAATGTGGTACGTTATATGATCATGTATTGTAGAGCCTTAGAGACTTAAAGTGTACGTGTGATAATCAGTAAGTAGACGCTAAAGGCAAGTATTTTAACCCTTGTTCCAGTTCAGTCTGGACAAGCTTTGAAATTCATGTATTCTTTCGCATGAATTCCTGAATGATGAAATCAAAGTCAATTCTTTCGGTTAGACTTATATTATGAATCTATCAAACATGATTAATGTTTACCGAGTTATATTGGTGTGGTTTTCAAACGAAGACTGAGTATGCTAAAATATTTTTGTCGTTTAAACGACAGGCACGTGAGGTTGCCACAACTTAAACGTATACACGTTTAAGGAATGTAGTGTTGATCAACATAGAGTACTATAGGCTGATCACCTAGACGTGCCCGTAAGTAATGTCGGACTTACGGACTTAGTGTCAGGATGTCTTTTTTAAAAGAACTTATGAAATGCTCAAGGTCTTGGACTAGAATTGATGTTTTACTGAATATTGTTGTTGTAAAACGTTTTGAATGAAAAGAAGTGTTATTTTGAATTATCGATAGTACTTCGTAACTATTGTTCAGTTACTGAAGATATATGAGTTCTATGTTTCAAGCATGTTGTTTATTAGAATTGTAGTACTTGCTGAGCTAGTCATGCTCACTCTTGCTTGAACCTTATGAACACAGCTAAGATCGAGCGGACCGAAGGCTTCGGCAAAGATAAGGGCAAGGCGAAGAGAAACCCTTCGATTACTTATTACTTATGTAATAGTATAGGTAAATGTTTGTAATATATTGAATATTATGACAAGAACTAATGAATGGGTTATAAAGAACCTGGGGAAATGTAATATTATTTTGTATATATAGAAGACATATTAGTTCTTTTGAGACTTTTCAATTGAATGAATGTGTGAATGGTAGTACTGTGTAGCACCATCTGTCGGGTTGGAAGATACCCGGATTTGGGGGCGTCACTGGTTGGTATCAAAGCATTAGGTTATAAAACTTAAGGGGGGATTTAAAAATCTTAAGTCATAACCTTAAGATGAGTAAAAAAAGTACAAGAAGAAAATAACCTTATAAAAATGCATTATGATTATGTTATATGTTCTTATTATTCTACTGACGTGTACTAATCAACTTAATTGTTTTGTGTTGATGTCAGGAGTAAACGGAATGTATGTAAATGGTCAGGCCATTAGTGAAGAATCGGTGAACCAAGTAGAGGTCATACCGAACCCTGTAGCAGCAGATCCAGAAATAGTGGTTATTGAGTCTGGAGACTCAGATGATGCTAACTACATGTTAGTATTCGATGGGATGATAGAGGATGAAGTAGAGACAATGTCATTTAATCTAGTAGCTATAGCAGCGGAGATAGCTCCTTGGGGGTCGATGATGTCTCTGTTCATGTCAGTATTGGATAGAAATATCCATTACTGTCAGGAGGTCAAGGAGCTGAGAGCAGAGCTCCAAGCTGTCATAGAGGACAAGACTGATGTTGAGTCCATGTGGGAGCAGGAGCATTATGAGAGGATTTTGGCTAAGGACAAAGTCCACGAGTTGAAGCATGAGGTTTTTGAGCTCAAGGAGGAGCTAAAGACCAAAATGCAGAAGATAGGGAGAATGTCCTATATTCATAGGAGTTCTCATATAGATTTCAACAACGGTGGTATTTGGATATCCTCAGAGGTGGAGGCATACCACGATATCTTATTATTTGTGATATCATCACGGTCTTGCCAAGGTAGATTTCGAGAATGCCTTGCAGCAGATGTAGACTAGTAGTAGCTAGAGTTGTTTCAGTATGTAAATATTTTGTAATTAGTAGTGACGTAAAGCCCTCTTTGTATAGTAAAGGGTAGTCTTTTATAAATCCCAATTTTTGGAAAGCTATAGCGGGAAAGTAATGTAATCAGCTTAGGCTGTGTAATGTAACTGATGTAGTATTATACTACAAAGAATGGATATAAGCCTTTTTATGGAAAACAATGAATAATGGATATTGGAGTTATTGTTTAATATTGAATGATAACTAATAAAGAAGGGAATAATAATGAAATGTGTTTATTCTATCAGCAAAATGCCGTCGAGAAGAGTGCAACGTAACCAAGGTGCTAACGTGAATCAACCGGAGGGAGGTCCAGTTAATTTGATGCGAGGAGTTTGTTAACTTCATTAACAAGTGCCTTTAATAGAACAGGGCTAATATCCCCAGTAAATCCGGGGAGTAGTACGAGCTACTACCTTTAAGGATTTCAAGAGTGTGGGTCCGCCAGAGTTCAAAGGAACTACGAACCCTATTGAAGCCCAAAGCGTGGGTTAAGGAAATAGAAGGCATTTGTGATAGCAAATGTCAAGCGAGGCTCAAAAAGGTTGCCTTTGCAACCTATATGATGAAGGAGAGGCCAACTTTTGGTGGAAAGCCAATCAAAGCTAGAAATTTGGGATAGCAAATCGGCGTGGGAGAGGTTCAAGGAGATATTCTTGAGAACTACTTTCCCACGAGCATGCAGGGAAGGATGCAGATGCGGTTTCTGGAGTTGAAACAAGGGGACATGACGGTTCCCCAATACCCCGCCAAGTTTAATGAACTGGCGAGGTTCGCTCCACATCAAGTGGATATTGAGGTTAGGAAGGTGTGACGGTTCGAGCAGGGCTTGAAACCCTGGCTCTATAACCGTATTTCGGTGTTTCAAAGTACTTCTTTTAGAACCATGTTAGAGAAGGCGATAATCGCCGAAGGTGGTAGTGAGGCTCTGAGTCAATACCACAAGGACAAGAAGACCAAGGGGAAAGTAGATGGGGAGTAAAGATTGAAGGAGCCAGTGGTAGTGGCGAGGGACAGAAGAGGAAGGTGTTTAGCTCTGGGAATACCAGAGTGAAGAAAGGAGACCGGAAAAGGAGAATGGAGGCCTGCAAGACCTGTGGGAAGACTTAGGAGTCTATCTCAAGGGGAAGGCCGTCTGTTACAATTGTGGACAGGAGGGGCATATTGCACCTAACTGTCTGAGTCTGAAGAAGAATAATGGATGCTTTATGTGTGGGTCAACCGACCACATGGCAAAGAACTCGCCAAGAAGAGGGGACGGGACGGGGCAAGGGCACTAATAAGCGATAAGTTAGCTATTAGTGGTCCAGTATGACCTGTAGCCAATGGGCCGTACCTTTAACATGATGATCAAGATGCGATTGCATCGGGGACGTTGTCGCAAGTATTATTCGATCAATGACATAAATGCTTACGTGCTGTTTGATTCGGGTGCTACTTATTCATTTATAGCATGCGATTTTGCTAGACGATTAGGATTACTTCCCGAAAAGTTTCCTATATATTTGAATATTACGGTAGCAAACGAAGAAATAATTCCTGTTGAAGATGTTCATAGGAGTTGTTGCGTAGATATACGGGGTTGTAAATTATCGGTAGATTTGTTACTGATAAAGTTAGGAGAATTCAACGTAATTCTCGGAATGGATTGGTTAGTGAACCATGGGGCAATTATAGATTGTCAAAAGAAATGTGTGAATATTAAATCGTTAAGACAACCTCAGGTAGTATTTTACGGGAATAGATCGCCGGGACATTCGTGTTGTCTAACCATGACACAAACTAGAAAATTACTGAGGAAGGGATGCGTAGGTTATCTGTGTCATGTTGTTGATACCCAGAGAGTGGTAGCATCCATGGAACAAATACCTATAGTAAGAGAATTCACTGATGTATTTTTGAGTGAATTGCCGGGTCTTCCGTCGGATAGGGAGACAGAGTTTGTAATAGACATTGTGCCAGGAGCGGCACCAGTTTCCAGGGCACCTTATCGTGTGGCGCCAATGGAGATGAAGGAGTTGATGGTTCAGTTACAAGAACTGTTAGACAAGAAGTACATTCAACCGAAAGTGTTTTAATAGGGGAGCAACCTTAAGATTGTTTTTGTCAAGAAGAAGAAGGACGGATCGTTAAAGGTACGTGTATCGACTACCGAGAGTTGAATAAGTTAACGATAAAGAATAAATACCCATTACCCAGGATCGATGATCTCTTTGATCAGTTAAAAGGGGCTAAGTATTTTTCTAAAATAGATTTAAGAACGGGGTATCACCAGTTGAAGGTTAGGAAGGAAGATGTACCAAAGACAGCATTCAAGACTCGTTATGGTCATTACGAGTTTCTGGTAATGTCATTTGGGTTGACAAATGCACCAGCTGCATTTATGGATATGATGAACAGATTGTTCAAACAATATTTGGACACGTTCATCGTGGTGTTTATTGATGATATTCTAGTCTATTCTAAGACGCCAGAAGATTATGCTGAACACCTAAGATTAGTGTTGGAGACACTAAGAAAGGAGAAGTTGTATGCGAAATTCACTAAGTGCGAATTTTGGTTGGAGAAGGTACAATTTTTAGGTCATGTCATTGACCATGAGGGAATTTCAGTAGATCCAGCGAAGGTGGAAGCTGTGATGAATTGGGAACAATCGAAAACGCCGACTGAGATGCGAAGTTTCCTAGGGTTAGTGGGTTACTATTGGAGATTCATCCAGGATTTTTTGAAGATAGCTACTCCATTGACTAACTTGGCGAGGAAGACGGTGAAATACGCTTGGACTGACAAGTGTGAGGACAGTTTTCAAGAACTGAAGAAGAGGTTGAGTGAAGCGTCTATTTTGTCATTGTCCGATGACACAGGAAATTTCATAGTTTATAGCTATGCTTCGCATAGAGGACTTGGTTACGTGCTCATGTAGCATGGCAAGGTCATTGCGTATGCATCTAGGCAGTTGAAGGATTATGAGAAAGTTTATCTTACTTATGATCTGGAATTGCCCGCAGTAGTTTTTGCTCTAAAGATATGAAGACATTATTTTTATGGAGAAAAATGTGAGATATACACGGACCACAAAAGTCTAAAATATAACTTCACACAGAAGGAGTTGAATATGAAGCAGAGGAGATGGATGTAGTTGATAAAGGATTACAACTGTGAAATCCTGTATCACCCTGGAAAAGCCAATGTAGTTACCGACGCCTTAAGTAGGAAGGGTCGGGAAAAGTTATCTTTGTTAACGGCTCAAACTGAGTTAATAACAGAGATGGCTAGGATGGAGTTGGAAATGAAGCTGCCAAGTGAAGGAGGACAAATGTTGTTTACGATAGAGATACAATCTACCATCGTAGAGAGAGTTAAAGAGGTACAACTCAAAACTGCTGAGTGTGACCGGATGAAGGAGCGGCTGGCCAATGAAAAAAATATTAAGTATAGTTTTGATAATGAGGGATTATTAAGATTTGAAGGAAGAATTTGGGTTCCGAATGAGACAGAATTAAAGGAGCAGGTATTATAAGAGGCTCATAGTTTAAGGTTTTCGATTCATCCTGGTAGCACTAAGATGTATCAAGACATTCGACAGAGTTTTTGGTGGCCGAACATGAAGAGAGAGATAGCAGAGTACGTGAGTAGGTGCTTGAATTGCCAGAAAGTTAAGGCCAAACATCAACGACCGAGTGGCTTGTTACAGTCATTGGAAATTCCGAAGTGGAAGTGGGAAAATATCATGATGGATTTTGTGGTGGGACTTCCGACTACAACCAAGGGGTATGATGCGATTTGGGTAATAGTGGATCGATTGACAAAGTCGGCTCACTTTTTGCCAATAAGTGTTAAGTATAACTTTGACCAGTTCGCTAGACTCTATATTAAGGAAATAATTTCCAGACATGGAGTACCAGTATCGATTGTGTCAGATCGTGATCCACGATTCACATCAAACTTTTGGAGGAGTCTACAAGAGCGATTTGGGAGCAGATTAAAAAGTTGAAATCTGACGTATCATCCATAAACGGATGGACAAAGAGAGAGAACAATTCAGACGTTAGAAGATATGCTAAGATCTTGCATCATGGATTTCAAGGGTAGTTGGGATGATCATCTACCATTAGTGGAGTTTGCGTATAATAATAGTTATCATGCAAGCATTGGTATGCCGCCTTACGAAGCTTTGTATGGGAGGAAATGTAGAACACCACTATATTGGGATGAGGTAGGAGAATGCCGAATGCTAGGACCAGAATTGGTACAGCAAACAACGGACATTGTCAAGGTGATACAAATACGTCTTCTAGAAGCTCAAGACAGACAGAAGCAGTTTACAGATTCGCATAGAGAGAATAGAGAGTTTGGAGTAGGTTTGTATGTATTTCTAAAAGTATCTCCCTAGAAAGGGAAGATACGTTTTGGAAAGAAGGGAAAGTTAAGTCCGAGGTTCATAGGACCTTTTGAGGTATTAAAACGGGTGTGTAAGGTAGATTATATGATAGCATTACCTCCATACCTAGAATGAATACTTAATGTATTTCACGTATCCGTGTTACGTCCTTATAAGCCAAATTATAAGCACGTGATAGAATATGAGTCTATTCATATCGAGAAGGACTTAACGTATGAAGAAATGCCGATTCAAATTGTCGATAGAAAAGAAAAAGTTTTGCGGAATAAAGTTATACCTTCCGTGAAGGTGATATGGAAGAACCACGATGCAGAAGAAGTAACGTGGGAGTTAGAAGAAATGATGAAAAAGAATTACCCTCATTTGTTCGTGTAATTTTTTTTTATATAGCAAGATTCTGGGGACATAATCCTTATAAGTGGGAGAGAGTGTAACACCCCGGAAAATCAAACATTTTGTAAATACTTTTAATAATGGATAAAATAATATTATTTATTATTACGTGTTGATAAGATGAATGTCGTTCTATAACCTAGAAACGTTGGAATGACGTAGTATTTTAACTACGTGAATGAATTAAAGTGTTTGAATTTCTAAGACGAAAATAAAAGTTTTCCGAGAAATTTTCTGAAAAATACTATTCATCAATTTCTACTCGGGAATTATTTTTGAACTTCCGAGAAATACATAACGTTATAATATCAAGGTGAGATTGATTATGTAATAATAATCTAAGTATGGAAAACGTAATATTTTGCATGCGGACTTAATTTGAGAATGTTAGAAATATTAAGCGTTACGAAAAGAAAGTATTAATCGTATAATGCGTAGGCATTGAACGTAAGTATAATACGATGTATTATACTATTATGTATGGAGAATGAAATACTGTATATTATAATTTAGTATACGACCTAGCATACGAGAATTATACGTGGAGTATATATGCTAAGGTGTTTAATTAAATGGAATGGACTTATAGGATTATTAGCATAATGGTAGAAGTCCAATAGAAAGTGATATGCAAGACCAAGTGTTTGTTAATCATGAGTCCAAACTAATGTAATGCAAGCCCAACAAGGAAATAAGATAGATTAATTAAGCAAGCCTAATGAATTGGCCATGATCCATGGAGCAAACCATGTTAATGTGGGTAGTCATGATGGACAATCATTTTGTGTGGTGAGCAAGTGTTGTGATGGCCAAGTAATAGATGTGCTAGATAAGTTTACTTAGTTGTAAAGTGATGAATAGTAAGGAGGTGAAATTAAGGAGGTGGAAGGCAATAAAGACCATTATGCCCTAACATTGAGAGCTCTATAAATTATAGAGCTCTCAATTCATTTGTTGCTTGATAAAATTCCTCCCAACTTCTATCACAATTAAGTGCTTAAGTGTTAGAGAGAATAAGCTCACATAAGTCAAGAATAAGTCAAAAGTTCTTTGCTAGTTTTCAAAGAGAAGAGAAGTACAAGTGCTTCTAGGGTAAGACTCTTGTCTAATATATATTCATCTCTATCATTGTAGGGTGATAAGAGAAGTATGATTGTATGCTAAGAACAAAAGAAGTAAGTAATGAATGAACTTAAGCCAAATAAGTTGAATAAGCAACTTGAGCTTGAATAAGTTGACAAACTTGTGAAGAACTTATCATATGATTGTCATATGATGTTAGTATGTTCAATATGATATGAAAACATTGATTGATGGACTTAAGTCCATAGTAAGTCTTAAGCAAGGAAATTTGTAGTTTATAAGTTGAATAAGTCATTAACTTATGAGAATAAGTCAAAACCTATTTTGATAATAAGTTGGTGTAACAAGTAACTTGAAATGTTCATATGTTGTTTAAAATCCATTTAGAATTATTAGTAAAGAGGTTTTGCAAGAATTCATACGATTGGAGGATAATCGTCGAATTCGTGAAATTCTCGGAATGGAAGTCGTATCTTGTGTTTGAAGTCGGAAACATTGGTTTTCGATATGGAGATAAGTCATATTTGGCATTATAGAGTTGTGGACTCAAAAATGACCGAATTCCGACTTAGAACGAAGAAGCGAGCCTTGAACGTTCACGAACGTTTATCATTTTCGTTAAAAAAGAACTAATAGGTGAAATTTTAGCAAACAAAGTCAAATAGATAAAATTCTTGCATGAATGCATAGAGTATTTAATTTGTGAACCGTAGGCTTTTGAACAAGCCAATTCAGACTTATAACGAAGAAGTTATGCATCCGGAAGTTTCATAAAATTTTAAAATCTGCAAATTGTCTGAGGCACAGAGTTGGCACCGCGGCGCCTACCCAAGGTGAAATAGTGGCGCTTGAGAAACTCAAATCATGATGTCTTGACATATCGCTAAATCGTCATGCATGATGCGAGAAGAAAAGAGTTAAGTGTGGTATATAGCATGTTTCGGTCCGGATGTATTATTAACCTTACATGCATGTACTGAGTTAAAAGGTCTATGATCGCGCCCGCAACATGATCCTAGGATTTCGATTTGACAGGACATGAATGTTTACAAATATAGAATGAAAGAGAACTCATTAGTAATGAACTAAGGTGTAAGTATAACATTATTAAGGCATTATTAGACACTCAATGTATGATGATTAAAGGGTGTTAATCAATTGAATGTGAACGTAATGAGAATGACGTAATGAAAAGCCGGAACCATTAATAACAATTTAAGTCAGGATTTAGATTGAGATGAAGGGTAAGATATAATAATATACATAATTGATTATATGCGACCTAATGTGGTACGTTATATGATCATGTATTGTAGAGACTTAGAGACTTAAAGTGTACGTGTGATAATCAGTAAGCAGACGCTAAAGGCAAGTATTCTAACCCTTGTTCCAGTTCAGTCTGGACAAGTTTTGAAATTCATATATTCTTTCGCATGAAGTCCTTAATGATGAAGTCAAAGTTAATTCTTTCGGCTAGACTTATATTATGAATCTATCAAGCATGATTAATGTTTACCAAGTTATATTGGTGTGGTTTTCAAACGAAGACTGAGTATGCTAAAATGTTTTTTTCGTTTAAACGACAGGTACGTGAGGTTGCCACAACTTAAGCGTATACGTTTAAGGAATGTAGTGTTGATCAACATAGAGTACTATAAATTTGATCACTTAGACGTGCTCGTAAGTAATGTCGGACTTACGGACTTAGTGTCGGGATGTCCTTTTTAAAAGAACTTGTGAAATGCTCAAGGTCTTGGACCAGAATTGATGTTTTACTGAATATTGTTGTTGTAAAACGTTTTGAATGAAAAGACGTGCTATTTTAAATTATCGATAGTACTCCGTAACTATTGTTTAGTTACTGAATATATATAAGTTCTATGTTTCAATCATGTTGTTTATTAGAATTGTAGTACTCATTTGAGCTAGTCATGCTCACTCTTGCTTGAACCATATGAACACGACTAAGATCGAGATGAAAGAAGGCTCTAAAGCGAATAAGAAAGCGAAGACAAGCCCTTAGATCGCTTATGTAATAGTATAGGTAAATGTTTGTAATATATTGAATATTATGACAAGAGCGAATGAATGGGTTATAAAGAACACAGGGAAATGTAATATTATTTTGTATATATAGAAGACATATTAGTTCTTTTGAGACTTTTCAATTGAATGAATGTGTGAATGGTAGTGCAAAGTAGCACCATCTCATCGGGTTGGAAGATACCCCGATTTGGGGGCGTCATGAGGTCCACCAATGATCTTCTTAGTAGTATGAATATTCCCTGTTAAAAGCGAATATTCCTCGACCAATCGAATATTTTATGACAACTTTCATACTTTTGCAAAATTTATAAATACTACCCACAACTATAACATTTTATCAAATCCACACCATAATAATTAAAAAAATATTTTGAGAAAATTAATCTTTATTAATGTAATTTGGGGTCTTACGGTAACACTATTCTAAGGAATTTTATTATATTAACATTTATATAACTTATGATAAGTAAAACTATAATAAAATCATTCATTTATTCAATCAAATATAATATCAAAATATTAAGCAATTAGATCAAATAATTAGCATGTAGGCATAAACTCTAACACAATTATAAGTTCAAATCTCAAAGGTATGATAATGAATAAGCCTTGTTTGGTAAAACCCATTTAAAATTAAAGACTTAGAATCCTTAAGCCTTGTTTGGCAAAACTGAATTAAAATTCTTTTAATTTATTTTAATAACTCATTTATTATATAGTTTATTGTCACTCTTTATTTAATTAAATTCCAATATTCATATTCAATTAAATTAAAGTTAAAATCAACTTATTAAATTCAAATGCCACATAACCAAGTTAACACAAAGTTATAATTTTTATTATAATTTTATTTAATAAATTAATATATTACTAAATTAAATTAAAAAATATTATAACAATTCCTTTAATCCTTATTAACTCTCTAATTTAATTATTAAATTAAATTAGAATATTATCACATAATAATTAATTCAAAGTACTCTTTTGATTAAATTAACCTCATCATACAAAATTGCTGAATATTAACTTAATTAACATATTACACTTAAATCAAGTTAAAATTCCTCACAACTCATGAATTATTTATTTAATTAATAAAGAATCAAATTAAACAAATATTTATTTAAAAATAAATACATCAACTAAAATATTTATTTAAAAATAAATACATCAACTAAAATATTTATTTAATTCAATAAATATTTGAAATTACATGTTAAAATTTTGGATTATTACATCCTTCCCTCTTTACAGGGATTTTGTCCCAAGAATCACAACTCAAACAATTCATTCGTCACTTAAAGTGTACGTGTGATAATCAGTAAGCAGACGCTAAAGGCAAGTATTCTAACCCTTGTTCCAGTTCAGTCTGGACAAGCTTTGAAATTCATATATTCTTTCGCATGAAGTCCTTAATGATGAAGTCAAAGTCAATTCTTTCGGCTAGACTTATATTATGAATCTATCAAGCATGATTAATGTTTACCAAGTTATATTGGTGTGGTTTTCAAACGAAGACTGAGTATGCTAAAATGTTTTTGTCGTTTAAACGACAGGCACGTGAGGTTGCCACAACTTAAACGTATACACGTTTAAGGAATGTAGTGTTGATCAACATAGAGTACTATAGGCTGATCACTTAGACGTGCTCGTAAGTAATGTCGGACTTACGGACTTAGTGTCGGGATGTCCTTTTTAAAAGAACTTGTGAAATGCTCAAGGTCTTGGACCAGAATTGATGTTTTACTGAATATTGTTGTTGTAAAACGTTTTGAATGAAAAGACGTGCTATTTTAAATTATCGATAGTACTCCGTAACTATTGTTTAGTTACTGAATATATATAAGTTCTATGTTTCAATCATGTTGTTTATTAGAATTGTAGTACTCGCTGAGCTAGTCATGCTCACTCTTGCTTGAACCATATGAACACAAACTAAGATCGAAATGGATGAAGGCTCAAAAGCAAAGATAAGAGGAAAGGCGAAGACAAGCCCTTAGATCGCTTATGTAATAGTATAGGTAAATGTTTGTAATATATTGAATATTATGACAAGAAACGAATGAATGGGTTATAAAGAACACGGGAAATGTAATATTATTTTGTATATATAGAAGACATATTAGTTCTTTTGAGACTTTTCAATTGAATGAATGTGTGAATGGTAGTGCAAGTGTAGCACCATCATCCGGTCAATTTGGAAGATACCCAAATTTGGGGCGTCACAGAGGTCCACCAATGATCGTGTAGTAATCTGAATATTCCTTGTTAAACGAATATTCCTCGACCAATCGAATATTTTATGACAACTTTCATACTTTGCAAAATTTATAAATACTACCCACAATTATAACATTTTATCAAATCCACACCATAATAATTAAAAAAATATTTTGAGAAAATTAATCTTTATTAATGTAATTTGGGGTCTTACAGTAACACTATTCTAAGGAATTTTATTATATTAACATTTATATAACGCAATAAGTAAAACTATAATAAAATCATTCATTTATTCAATCAAATATAATATCAAAATATTAAGCAATTAGATCAAATAATTAGCATGTAGGCATAAACTCTAACACAATTATAAGTT
Organism: Panax ginseng; assembly: GCA_020205605.1. Taxonomy (NCBI): domain Eukaryota; kingdom Viridiplantae; phylum Streptophyta; class Magnoliopsida; order Apiales; family Araliaceae; genus Panax; species Panax ginseng. The sequence continues at coordinate 77,370,573 of CM035137.1, read as the reverse complement.
CAAATCTCAAAGGTATGATAATGAATAAGCCTTGTTTGGTAAAACCCATTTAAAATTAAAGACTTAGAATCCTTAAGCCTTGTTTGGCAAAACTGAATTAAAATTCTTTTAATTTATTTTAATAACTCATTTATTATATAGTTTATTGTCACTCTTTATTTAATTAAATTCCAATATTCATATTCAATTAAATTAAAGTTAAAATCAACTTATTAAATTCAAATGCCACATAACCAAGTTAACACAAAGTTATAATTTTTATTATAATTTTATTTAATAAATTAATATATTACTAAATTAAATTAAAAATATTATAACAATTCCTTTAATCCTTATTAACTCTCTAATTTAATTATTAAATTAAATTAGAATATTATCACATAATAATTAATTCAAATTACTCTTTTGATTAAATTAACCTCATCATACAAAATTATCGAATATTAACTTAATTAACATATTACACTTAAATCAAGTTAAAATTCCTCACAACTCATGAATTATTTATTTAATTAATAAAGAATCAAATTAAACAAATATTTATTTAAAAATAAATACATCAACTAAAATATTTATTTAAAAATAAATACATCAACTAAAATATTTATTTAATTCAATAAATATTTGAAATTACATGTTAAAATTTTGGATTATTACATCCTTCCCTCTTTACAGGGATTTTGTCCCAAGAATCACAACTCAAACAATTCATTCGTCACTTAAAAGTATGCGTGTGATAATCGTAGTGAGACGCTAAAGGCAAGTATTCTAACCCTTGTTCCAGTTCAGTCTGGACAAGCTTTGAAATTCATATATTCTTTCGCATGAAGTCCTTAATGATGAAGTCAAAGTCAATTCTTTCGGCTAGACTTATATTATGAATCTATCAAGCATGATTAATGTTTACCAAGTTATATTGGTGTGGTTTTCAAACGAAGACTGAGTATGCTAAAATGTTTTTGTCGTTTAAACGGCAGTGACGCGTGAGAGTTGTTACAACTTAAGCGTATACACGTTTAAGGAATGTAGTGTTGATCAACATAGAGTACTATAGGCTGATCACTTAGACGTGCTCGTAAGTAATGTCGGACTTACGGACTTAGTGTCGGGATGTCCTTTTTAAAAGAACTTGTGAAATGCTCAAGGTCTTGGACCAGAATTGATGTTTTACTGAATATTGTTGTTGTAAAACGTTTTGAATGAAAAGACGTGCTATTTTAAATTATCGATAGTACTCCGTAACTATTGTTTAGTTACTGAATATATATAAGTTCTATGTTTCAATCATGTTGTTTATTAGAATTGTAGTACTCGCTGAGCTAGTCATGCTCACTCTTGCTTGAACCATATGAACACAGCTAAGATCGAGCGGACCGAAGGCTCCGGCAAAGATAAGGGCAAGGCGAAGACAAGCCCTTAGATCGCTTATGTAATAGTATAGGTAAATGTTTGTAATATATTGAATATTATGACAAGAACGAATGAATGGGTTATAAAGAACCTGGGGAAATGTAATATTATTTTGTATATATAGAAGACATATTAGTTCTTTTGAGACTTTTCAATTGAATGAATGTGTGAATGGTAGTACCGTGTAGCACCATCTGTCGGGTTGGAAGATACCCAAATTTGGGGGCGTCACAGGGTCCACCAATGATCGTGCCGTAGTATGAATATTCCTTGTTAAAACGAATATTCCTCGACCAATCGAATATTTTATGACAACTTTCATACTTTGCAAAATTTATAAATACTACCCACAATTATAACATTTTATCAAATCCACACCATAATAATTAAAAAAATATTTTGAGAAAATTAATCTTTATTAACAGAATTTGGGGTCTTACAGTAACACTATTCTAAGGAATTTTATTATATTAACATTTATATAACGCAGTAAGTAAAACTATAATAAAATCATTCATTTATTCAATCAAATATAATATCAAAATATTAAGCAATTAGATCAAATAATTAGCATGTAGGGCATAAACTCTAACACAATTATAAGTTCAAATCTCAAAGGTATGATAATGAATAAGCCTTGTTTGGTAAAACCCATTTAAAATTAAAGACTTAGAATCCTTAAGCCTTGTTTGGCAAAACTGAATTAAAATTCTTTTAATTTATTTTAATAACTCATTTATTATATAGTTTATTGTCACTCTTTATTTAATTAAATTCCAATATTCATATTCAATTAAATTAAAGTTAAAATCAACTTATTAAATTCAAATGCCACATAACCAAGTTAACACAAAGTTATAATTTTATTATAATTTTATTTAATAAATTAATATATTACTAAATTAAATTAAAAATATTATAACAATTCCTTTAATCCTTATTAACTCTCTAATTTAATTATTAAATTAAATTAGAATATTATCACATAATAATTAATTCAAGGTACTCTTTTGATTAAATTAACCTCATCATACAAAATTCTTGAATATTAACTTAATTAACATATTACACTTAAATCAAGTTAAAATTCTCTCACAACTCATGAATTATTTATTTAATTAATAAAGAATCAAATTAAACAAATATTTATTTAAAAATAAATACATCAACTAAAATATTTATTTAATTCAATAAATATTTGAAATTACATGTTAAAATTTTGGATTATTACATCCTTCCCTCTTTACAGGGATTTTGTCCCAAGAATCACAACTCAAACAATTCATTCGTCACATTCTTCCCTCCTTACAAGGATTCTATTCCCAGATCAAATAACTAACTCAGGATAGCTCTTCATCATTTTTTCTCGAGTTCCCACGTAGCTTCCTCGGCATTGTGGTTCCTCCATATCACATTCACAGAAGGTATTAATTTATTCATGAGCACTTGTTCTTTCCTGTCAACTATCTAGATAGGAATTTCCTCGTAAGACAAATCTTTATTAAATTATAATGGATCATACTTGATCATATGCTTGTAATCAGGTTTATACGGTCGTAACACCGAAACATGGAAAATATTATGAATATGTTCTAATTCTGGAGGTAGAGCTACCTTGTAAGCTACTTCCCATACTCTTCGCAACACCTTAAAGGGTCCAATAAACCTCGAGCTTAATTTTCCTTTCTTACCAAATCGAATCTTCCCATTCCAAGGAGAAACTTTTAGGAAAACAAAATTTCCTATATCAAATTCGCAATTTTGTCGGTATTGATCAACATATTTCTTTTGTTTGTCTTGAGCAGCTACCAATCTTGCCTTGATGATTTTGACAACCTTAGCAGTCTGTTGTACCAGTTCTGGTCCTAACAGTTGATGTTCACCAACTTCATCCCATCACAGTGGAGTTCTGCACTTTCTGCCGTACAATACTTTGTAAGGCAACATGCCAATACTCGTATGGTAACTGTTATTGTAGGCGAATTCAACCAACGGTGAATGATCCTCCCAGTTTCCTTTAAAATCCATGATGCATGCTCTAAGCATATCTTCCAACGTCTGGATTGTTCGTTCACTTTGGTCATCTATTTGTGGATGGTACGCTGTACTCATTCTCAACTATGTTCTTATGCATTCTTGTAGCCTCTTCCAGAAGTTTGATGTGAATCGCGGATCTCTGTTTAACACAATTGACAATGTAATTCCATGTCTCGAAACGATCTCCTTGACGTATAACTTTGTCAACTAATCAAGATTGAATCTAATCTTTATTGGCAAAAAGTGTGCTGATTTAGTTAGCCTATCCACTATCACCCAAATTGCATCGTACCCATTCTGAGTAGTCGGAAGACCTACCATAAAATCCATTATGATATGCTCTGTTGATCGATTTCACAATCAAAACATACGTGCAAGTATACATGGTCAACAAGTAATAAAGTGAAAGTAAAGTATCGTTCCCACGAGGAATTATTTAATAGAAATCACCAAGTACTGGTTCTTAACCAAATTAATTTTATTTAAACAATTGATTTAATGTTGTGAATTAAAATATATAATTAACCTACTACTACTACTACTACTACTACTACTACTACTACTACTACTACTACTACTACTACTACTAGTTAAATATTAGGTTATGGAGATTTAAGATCACAACTTCACTTATTACTTCATTTATATTAAAACAATTCTTATTAATTATGCTCACTATTCTGAATTGTTAATTAGGAACTTATTAGTATTTATAACCACATTCTGATGCATCTCAAACATATTAATCCAAATCCACAATTGATAGAATTGAATCAAACACCCTAATTAACTAATTCACTATATTCCTATGTGAATTACAATTAAAAAGGATTTAAAGTACAAGTTCCCTATTAGATTACATGCGGCGTAAAGGCATATCCCTATCCTAAACACAAATTATGATTTCCAACATCATGCAGAAAACACAATCACATGCTAGATCTAAATCTATATTTCATCTCCCAAATCCATATAGATTATCATGGTAATTGTTAGCTAGACAATTAAATAATTAAACGCAATCATAATAGACAATCCGTAGAATATATCATAGTAATTAACAGAGAAGCATACTAAAATAAGCTACGCAGTAAGATCTGTTGCAATCTTAAACAAGAATTTAGTTCACTGCCATTGAATTAAAATCTAGAATCCATAATTGAATAAACATTAAAAGACAAAATAGAAGTAGAGGAAAGAATAAAATCCGTTGTCTACAAATCTGATGCTCCTACTTTTAATTTTCAATGGTCTCCAAGTTGCTTTAATCTCCAAAAATCCAATATAAACTACGGTTTATGTTCTAATCTATTAGAGTGTTTGATCTAATCTAATCTATCTAATCTCCCTTATTCTATGCCTTCCATCATGTATTTATAGGTTACAAGTCTAATTTTTAGCTTAGGAGGAAACCCAATCCAATTTGAAGTAAAAAAAGTGTTAAAATTCACCGCAAAACGTGTCCAAGCTTGATCAAGCCCTATACCAGCGCTCCAACGCTGCTCACGGCGCTGGGATTCTGCCCTCTAGCGCCCCGATGCTGGAAATAGGCAAGGAATGGGCGCCCCCATGCTGGGGCTTTTTTTGAAATTTTTTACTTTGACGTCCTTTGGGAAAATGTCCATAAAGTCTTCATCTGAACTCCGATTTTGATGATTCAAGATTTTCCAGAAAGAGGAGACGTAGATCTACAACTTTCGTTCTTTGCATGTTTCAAAATAAGGTCCAGAACAATGTTAAAATTGGCTCTGAAGTGATTGCTATGTAAATGGCAAGCCGAAATTGCGAATCTAGCAACCCCAAACGTCGATCCAAGTAACTTTTGTCCCAATTCCTATAAAACAAAATAAAACATGCATGAATAGACACAAACACTTGAAAACTTCCAAAAGATTAAGCTCAAATGCACTCAATTAATGGGTATAAAATCCACTCATCAAATACCCCTAAACTTAAACTTTTGCTTGTCCTCAAGCAAAAACACAAAAGAACTAAAAATAAACAACCTAACTCAACTACATGAATGCATATGCATGATCTACTTCCTAATATACCTACGAACCCAGTAATAAATTAGTATGATATATAGCAACAGGCCACAAAGATACCAATGATACTCAAATAATATATCCAATCAAGTCAAAGACCATAACTCTAACCAATTAGTCAATCTAAACCTGTCATCACCCATGTTGTGCATGTGTGATTGTTAACCATTCTAACCAACCACAGTTCAAGATAATCACATAACAAACTTCTTATAAGGAAAATATCAGTTCCAATTCAATTACTTTTGTGAACATGACAACTCCGGTTAAAACTAAGCAATTACCAAGTCTAAGGGTAAATACAGGATTTATTTATACTTTTATTCAACCACGAGGGCATTTTTGTTCTTTCTCGTGTTTTTTTTATAATTCTCATGGTTGTGCAATGTCTTATTCCCTTAGGCTTTTCAGTGCTACCTTAACGAGCTTTTGACCAATGACTCCCAGACCATTAAGACCGTAGGGCGCTAGGTGTAAAGACAATCCTCTCGGACTTACTTACTCAAGTAACAAAGGCCACAAAACTAGACAAGCATGCCACGGTGTTTATTCATATTTTTCTTTTTCTGGATTTTCTATTTTTTTTCTTTTCATCATTTCTTTTTTTATATATATACCCCATAGATTCCCCCAAACTCAAGCTTTTACGTCATTCCAACCTTTACTGCCAGTTCACTAATTTCTTTAAATTTTAACCAAGATTTTCCCTCAAAAATTAAGTATGAAACCCTTGAACCAAGTAGATTAAAACAGTTAAACTTTAAGTGCTAACCGGTTACATAAGTTTCAGACATGCTCAGATTTTCTTCATGTTTAAAATTAGAACTCATCATCAATTTTCAACACTGTTCAAGTTAACATGCAAACCAATCATATCATAGGCCGAGCTAAGACCACACCAACTTATCGAACAAATTCATGCAAAAAAATACAATTATACTACATGAACACATACTAATGCAACACATATATGAATATACAATTAACTACCATGTATTATATGCAACCTAAAAAAATAATGCTAACACATAAAAATAACGAACTATAATGTAAATAACTAACTATATGCAATACGACACTAAAATGCCCCCAAACTTAAACCAGACATTGTCCTTAATGGCTGAAATAGGAAAAAGTAAAGCAAAGGACTTCCCTAAAAATATAGCAATCTTCTACTTTGTCCACTAAGTTTGGAGAATATGCTAGGCACATGGAACAAATTAGGCCCCTCACTTGAATTTGACTTGAATAACCTGTAAAACCATGATAGAAATAATTTTATTAAATCCTAAATAAATGTAAATTCAAAACTAATAATATAAGAACTAATAAAAACAAAAACTAAAAATTAAACTTGGGTTGCCTCCCAATAAGCGCTTGTTTTATTGTCTCAGCCTGACTTCTTTAATTCTTGATGAGTGGGATTTATACCCGTGAATCAGATACTTTATAACTTAAATAGTTGTCTGATCTCGTAGATTTTATATAATTTTATATGATTATAGTGTTATTATGCTTAACTAATGCAATGCAGGGCTTATTAGGTCTTTCCCATGCTTTCAGGGGCAAAACGGGCATTTTACATGTACCCGCGCCATGGCGCCACAGACTAGGCTTAAGCTCGCGTCGGAATGCCACACTCTGGTTCTTGCTGATGTCATCTCGCACGCTGCGGTATACAGTTCCTTCATGGACTCGTCTTTGCGGTCGACCTCCTGGGTCTTTTGTGGATGACGTGTAACCGCATGATGCAGTAGCCCTAAGCCTTATTGTCCGCGCCGCAATGTGAGCTCCGGTTCCCAGGCAGAGAAGGCTTGCTTTTGACCTAGCTAAAAATAGATATATAAGCCAAGAAGCCTCTGCAGACAGGGATATCTCATATACCAAACATTATAGATCATAATATACTTTAGGATAAAATAGTTTAGTTTTTCTTCCTCTTTTGTAATTTCTCTCTCTAGTTCTTAGTTAATGTCTGTAAATTTAGATTAGGGAGAAGTTTAGGATTTCCTTAGAGCGACAAGAGCAGTGAGCTACACGGATTGGAAAGCTTAATTTGAGCAGAATGCTTAGAGACTGAAGGGCTTTGACAGAGTTTTCTCTTATCCATTTATTTCCTCTGATTTTGTAATCCATTAATTTTGTCTTTATTGCTACTTATATTTTGTTCAATAGCTATGAACTGAGTATTTATTCTAAGGTTATAATAGAACCCTTTGTTATTTAAATCGACTGTCTTATCTCTTTGGTTGGCACCATATGATTTGGTTTAATATATTTATGCTTAATGATTTTCGCTAAGACATTAGTGATGGTTTTGGTAATTTACATGATATTGAAAGAAGGATTGTAGATTTACACCGTAATATATTGGCATGTGATTATGAGTTTCGACTACATAAGTTGTGCGTAGAATAGACATATATCTGTGCGCCACGTGCGACATATTTGAGAACTTATGCTTAAATCCTTGTTATAATTAATTCACATAGACATGTGTAGGATTGTATCTAGCTTGGACGTTCTTTTTTGTTCTATTCCCTATCAGGTGGATCTGGAAAGGATATGTTTTTGGTGCAGCAAGGTGAGGGATGTCATGATGTCGGCCAGTAGTCCCTGTGCAGCTGGGCCTGCGTCTGGAGGCTGCGAGGGCTTGGGCCCTGCTGTAGGAGGTGGCACAGTAGGTGGCCCGTATGCTTTGCCTCTGACATGAAACTCTGCCTCTTCCAACAGATTGTAGCGGGCGATGGTCAGATGGTCAATGACTGCTATGGGAGGCAGGGCTATCTCCTCTGGCCCCCACTGAATACCTGCTTGCTTGCACAAGTGGGTCATCAATGATGGATGTGGAAGGCATGCAGCGACGTTACTCTTGATCGCCTTCAGAATTGACTAGTGAATAAGAACTCCAATATCCACATGCAGACCCATGACAATGGCAAATAGCATAATTGCCCTATCTTTAGTCATGTCACTCAAATGACGAGTCGAGATTATGTTGGCACAAATGAAGCTGAATCACGTCTTCCCATAGCGACTGAGTGCTAAAGACGGGAAACTGATCTTTTTACCCATGTAGTCATTTTTCTTCCACATAGTCCCGGGCTTGCAGAGCCTTCTAAAGATATCCTCGAGGTCATAGCTGTGGAGTCCCGACTACATATAATCCCTGCCCTCATAGTTGGGTGCCGTGAACAGTTTATTTATGACTTGTCTTCCAAAAGCCACTAACTTCCCCCTAACTTGGACAACATCAGGACCTTTGGGATTGGCGTTTGTATAAAACTCCCGAACCACATATACAATAGCTGACCCAGGTGGTTTTGTGAAGTGGATCCAATTGCGTTCAAGTATCATGGTTGTTAGCTCACCATCCTTTTTGTCCGGCCTGAACCCCTGTTCAGGAATCAAATTTTGTGCACCAAATGAGCTTTTGTACCTTTTCCAGGCCTCCTTATTGATGAACTTGGTGTTGTCCCAAGCCGTTGGTGGTGCTGCGAACGATGATCCTCCCATACTAATACATTGCCTCTTTTGTGCCATGTCGGAATTTCAGTTATTTTGGTTCAAACTCAGTCCCTAAGCAGTGCCACTCTCTATAAAAACGACCCTTAAATAAATTCACAACAAGTCCCCAATGAAATCCCAGTGATTCTGAGCCAAAATAGTCTAACTTTTCTCTCAGGCAAATTATCGAACACCTTGTGTGCGCTCTGAAAACTAAACTTGGATAGCCTTTACTTGTGAGTGCGCTAACCCAATTTCTGTCAGTGGAAATCATCCAAATTAACAGAGAAAATGAACCAAAACAATAACAACAATCACTGTTTATGATAGAATATAAACCCCCAAAATACCTTGGTGTACAACCCTAGCAGTGCGATTGATTTGAAGCCCACTTCGTGTATTGGTAAACTTGGAGCATAAATCGTTTGTATATACTAAGAGGTCGTTCTTGTGGTGGGGGGGGGGCGTTGTGCCATGTGATCGACTGCTATGGTGTTGGGATAGGGCACGGATGGGTTACATGGGCTATATGGTGCTGAGGCTGTGAAACTGCCGAGAAAGAATAGGGGCGTAGTGGCCTGATTGCTAGTCTTAATCTATTTTTTAAAATAAAATTTCGCTAACGACGACACTTGGTATGACACAGTCTTCTCTATCTGGCGTCACAAGACTGAGTTAATGATAGCTTGGATCATTTGGTGGCGTAGTGGCTGAGTTAGCCTTGTTGGTTGGCGTTGCGACACGGATTAGCCGTATGCTTTGAACATTGGTGGTACCGCGACGGGACTTCCCCTTTATTCTTTGGCGCTGCAACGCGAGGTGTTCATGCCTAATAAGTACTCGGCGCCACGGCGCGGCCTGCAGTGAAATATCTAGCGCTACAGTGCCGGCCTTCAATAATTATTTTTCCTGCCTATTTTCTGCACATGCCAAGACAAGGATAAAAGCTACAATACAAAGGCAACCATACATTATAAGAGCCATATGAAAATTATTATAACTCTACTATTGTACATACAATATATCATAATAAACATGCTGCCTGAAGATGATAGACACAAAAACATTAATACACAATCTGACAGCTATGTTAACAACTAAAGCAAACAGGCACAAAGTAAACTAAACATAAGTAAAGAAAAATAGAAAGAATTTATACTGAGATGGGGGTTCCTCCCCACCAAGATCTTGTTTTAAAGTCGCCGGCTTGACTGTACCGATGCCGCTCAATCCGGCTCATAAGCGAAAGTGACCATTTCATGCCGCCTATTCGTCAATTCCTCTAAATTTTTGACCGACATGGATGATTGGCTATTCTCCTTTCCTTCACCCATCGGCACAAAGAATCTTTTGCCACTGGAATTATCCACTAATTTGCCTTTTTCATCAAATTAAAAGCGTTCTTCATGCTCTAGTGGCCCCTCCAGGGTTTTTAAAGTCAGGAGCATGGTTTCTGGTTGTTGATCAATCTTGACTATACAACCACTGTTTATCATTTTGTCTCCAACTTCAGACTCCATCGGTTGGACAGTTTACACTATGACGTCTCCCTCAACAACTGTATGAGACTCATCGCCTTCTCCTTGCTTATCCACCATGCATTGCTCTACTTTTTCATCGTCGAGATCAATTATGACCGGTAGCTTGCCTTGCGGTGGATTTGTGATGGCATTGATGAGTTGCCCCAATTTATTTTTAAGGCTTTGCAATGTGGCTTCTTGGCTTGCCATCCGAACCTTATTTCTCTCAATAAAGTTGGTGAGAAGCTCTCCAAGCCTATTCTCTTCTTCTCCTATTGAGTATTCAAACAAGCTCTCATTGGGTCGAGACGTCACCTCACATTGCGGCGGAGATTGATAGTCAAATTGATTTGGATAAAAGAACTTTGGATCATGATATTTCTCTTGACTGTGGTCCCAAGAGTTTGGATAACCTTGACAGTTTGGATGATAGGAGATCGGTTCAATGTCAGCTCGTTCCTGACAGTAGGCATTCTGAGTGACTGACACTCAAGATTTTCAGAAAACCTCAAGACATTTGCAATTTGAAATTGCAATTTCTCAAGTCCTTCTTCCGAGCTTGGTTGTGTCGTCCTCTCATAAGGCCATTGATTACAATGATCATCCATAACCTGAAAACTTAAAAACAAAATGGAAGATAAAATAAATAAAAGAAATATATATACGTTCAAATTAAGACTATATTGATTTTAAATCAATATTGGACAATATTAGAATAATAGTTCCCCGGCAACGGCACCAAAAACTTGTTGGTCAGAAAACTGATCACTAAACGCGCGCAAGTATACGTGGTCTAACAAGTAATATAGTGACAAGGAAAGTGTCGAACCCACGAGGAACCATCACTAATATTTACCAAGTACCAACTTTGTATCGCTAAAGTCTTATTTGAACAACAATAAATGGAAGTGTGATTAATCTAAGTATAACTAATTATCAAAGCAAGTAAATGGATAACGAATGGTAATCGAAGGAATTACAAGTTAAGGTTATAACTTCACCCCACTCAGGCATTCTGTCGAACATCTGGCGTGCTAAGTTTCATCAAACTTCCTAACCTTCTCTCATTGGTCTTTAAGATCACGACAATTTGTCGATTGAGAACATACATGTGCTCATACACCTCTGTCGAGGTATGCACAAATATATCCTTTCCAGATCCACCCGATAGGGAATAGAACAGAAAAGAACGTCCAAGCTAGATACAATCCTACACATGTCTATGTGAATTAATCATAATAAGGATTTCAGCATAAGTTCTCAAATAGGTCGCACGTGGCGCACATATATATATATGTCTATTCAACGCATAACTTATGCAGTCGAAACCTATAATCACATGCCAATATATTACGGTGTAACTCTACAATCCTTCTTTCAATATCATGTAAATTACCAAAATCATCACTAATGTCTTAACGAGAATCATTAAGCATAATATTAAACCAAATCATATGGTGTCAACCAAAGAGATAAGACAGTCGATTTAATTAACAAAGGGTTCCATTATAACGTTAGAGCAAATAATCATTTCATAGCTATTGAACAAAATAGAAGTAGCAATAAAGACAACATTAATGGATTAAAAAATCAGAGGAAATAAATGGATAAGAAGAAACTCTGTCAAAGCCCTTCAGTCTCCAAGCATTCTGCTCAAATCAAGCTTTCCAATCCGTGTAGCTCAATGCTCTTGATGCTCCAAAGAAATCCCAGACTTCTCCCTATTCTACCTAATCTATATTTACAGACATTTTATCTAAGAACTAGAGAGAGAAATTAAAAGAGGAAAAACTATACTATACTATGCTATGCTAAGCTATACTATTCTCTAATATATGAGATTTTCGATCGTCCCCTGTCTGCAGAGCTTTCCTTCCCTTTATATCAGTTTCCTTTTCTTGCTAGGTCAAACACAAGCCCTCTCTGCCTGGGCACCAGAGCCCGCGCTGCGGCGCAGGCAATAAGGCTTAGGGTGGCGCTGCGGTGCCACGTTATCCACAAAAAGACTGGAGCTCGCGCTACAACGCGAGTTCAAGAAGGATCAGGGGCGTTGCAGCGCCATAGTGACATCAACAAGGATCAGGGGGCGGCGTCGCGACGCGAGATATAGACAGGGCATTGGCGCTGCGGCGCCAGTGTATAGAATTTGTCCATTTTTCCCCTAAAAGCATGGAAAAGACCTGTAAAGCCCTGCAATACATCATTTAAGCACAATAACACTATAATCATATAAAACTATATAAAACCTATAAAATCAGGCAACTATTTAAGTCATAAAGTATCCGATTCGCGGGTATAAATCCCACTCATCACTCTTCCTCTATCTTTTCGTTTTCATCCCACAATGACTCCATAGTTGTACTAGCTTTTATGTCACAAAGAGCTTTGCTGACGACATGACTGCTAATTGGGCATGGTTTTGTAAAATTACCCGGATTCTTGAACTTTGGTGGAGGAGGTGTGGCGCCCCCAAAATTTCAGACACTCATATCTCGAATTTTCGGTGCATCACGCTACTACTACGAATATCTTACAAAATCATTAACAACGGAAATAATAGAATAATTTACATTGATGTAATATAAATATTCACGTCCCAAGGTAACGTAACCATTACTACAACAATTCTGTGATTAGCTTAACATAGCTTAATCATTCTTGAATACATAATAATAATAATAATAATAATAATACTTCTAGTCTTAAGGGCTAAATTATTCTGTCGCCTTGCCCTTTCCCTTGTCCTTTCCTGAAGTACCGCCTTGCTCTGCCTTAACTGTAATGTTTTAGGAAGCAAGAATGAGCAACAAGTTTGCCCAAAGAAGCAATATAGCTAGAAGAACAAGCGGTTATAGCATTTGAATCTTTCAAAGGTATAATAATAATTGATAGTTCAAGGATATCAAGAATACCAAGAGTATTCAACAGTGTGTCGCTATGGATGAAGGATATCAACAAAATCTCAGGATTTATTCATTTCGAGGTTCAACATAATTGAAAGTCTTGGCGATCACTAAGGACCAAGAACTCTTACTAGAATTATTGATGATTACACTTTGTAATCCAACATACACCAGTACATCGGTGATCGGCCTAAGGTACCCTATGTTATGCATAACATTTAATCATACTCATGTATGCACGCTTGCCGGTTCCCGACAATTTATAATTTCCCTTCTATGAGGGTTGTTCATCTCAGAGATTTACGATAGTCCGCTTTCAAATCAATCGGTTTGGATAGCTCTTTAACTCATAATAATAGTCTAGCCAAGAATCAAGGGCTTAGATAGTTTTTCATCATGCATTGAGGAATGATAAGTCCAATGCTTACAACAACGTCAAGGTATACAAGTGATTTTGAATGAAGCGAGATATTTGCTTGATAAAATATGATTGATATGACAACAATTCAACGTATAAAGTGTGTGAATTAAGGAACTTGCAACACAGTAATAATAGTGTTCGAATACTTGCTCATTGTAAATTTGAGTGAGGTTAGGGAATTTGTCCAACAATAACAATAAGTTAGGGATAGAAAACTTGCATACTTGAAATCAAGGTAGAGTAAGGAACTTGCCTTTAGCGTTGATTACTACTAATAGCGAAAATCACCTCAACGAACTATGTCTGTCCTATTCATGTAAGTATAGGTATTCATTAGCCAAACACACTTGATATATATCAACAACATGTACACATAACACATTTTTCTTTCTTTTCTCATTGCACCCAACAAAACTCATAATGGTACACTAACATGCTCATACTATTGACCCACCGCTAGCTTATTCATAATCTTTCTTCCTCGAAGTTCTAAGAGGTTCATTGCTTTAAGTAGACCATAACGTCTATTAATCCCAATCGACCTTTTCTACATGTTTGCAAGTATTAGATTTATTTTCGAAGTTGGTAAAAATTTCTCTACTTAGAACTCATTCGTGTACTAATAGTTTACAAGCAGATATAGGAGTATTTATTAATCCATCCTTATATCAAGTTACGATCTTTGTCTCGGAAGTTCCGGACATCTCGCCATGTCCGAAGATATTATGACTTGTTCGAAGACAACATGCTTCGTCCGAAGACATCGCGCTTCGTTCGAAGACATCACGCTTTGTCCGAAGACATTACGCTCTGTCTAAAGACATCACGCTTTGTCCGAAGACATTACGCTCTATCCGAAGACATCATGCTTTGTCCGAAGACATTACACTCTGTCCGAAGACATCATGCTTTGTCCGAAGACATCACGCTTTGTCCGAAGACATTACGCTCTGTCCGAAGACATCACGCTTTGTCCGAAGCAGCTCTTCCAGAGACTTCGGTCTACACTACTTCGACAAAGTTTAAGTTCGTCGGGTTAATTTAAGACTTTACTATATGCATACAACCTAAAGGAATTTCTTAATACAAGGTCTAACATGGACCGAACCCATCGATTGGTTCTAAGCAGCGGTCTTGTTGCACCCCATGGATTCGAAGCGGTGAACATGCTCGCATTTTGCGAGTAGCCACAACTTGATTCCGCATAATTTTTTAACGTATTCATGCACGAAGGTAAACTTTCTAAACACCCTTTATCATGCTAATTCATCATACTTGACCTAATAATCTGAAAAACGAGAATCAACAAGACTCAAGTTAAGAATGGAGTAGAAATTATACCTTCTCGAGCTTTAACCTTGATATCTCACACATCGATTTGGTAATG
The DNA here is from genome assembly GCA_020205605.1 of Panax ginseng. Classification (NCBI taxonomy): domain Eukaryota; kingdom Viridiplantae; phylum Streptophyta; class Magnoliopsida; order Apiales; family Araliaceae; genus Panax; species Panax ginseng. The sequence continues at coordinate 77,355,340 of CM035137.1, read as the reverse complement.
CTTAGCAACTAAGAATTCTTTACTCGATTTCTCCAACACTCTTATCACTAAAAGCAGATCGCCCTAGTGGCTTGTATTTAAAGAGAAAACATGGACCGGACACTTGCTTTACCCAATGTTGGGATTCATGGTGCAATAGAAATGAACAATGGTTATTTAAGGAGTTGTTCAATCACTCCATACCGATACTTACTTAGCTAGCCATGCGAGCCTAGGATTAGCGACTTGAAATTTTGCGTAAAGAGAGTTTAGGCTACTGTTCTTTGTACTTGGTGACCCTAATTTGGGGACAAGAGAGTAGATCTCAAACATAGACAAGGGCTAGCCGGTCAGGCCCACTACCCCATGCCATATTTTAATTTAACCAATACCTTGTACTCTCAGTTAACTATTTTGTTGGATTCTGAATGGATTCTAAATATCCCATGTTTATTGGGCTAACTCAAAAGTCCATCAATTAACTTATTAGGCTAGACTCCCAATTTATTATTTGGACTTTAAACATGCAAATGCTTAATCATCCTTCACTAAGTCCATCATTGTGTCACACAAGACATTTCATGAACCTATCTTATCGATAATCAACAGCTCAATTTTAATTCAATTGAGTTACTCTCCTCATGCCACGTAAGCATTTGTAAAATAAATAATTCACCGGCTCTATTTAATGATAATATTAAATCATAAATTTACGGATATTACAGGAGGCACATGGGATACTAATGAAATTGGCTCATCTTCGTTGAAGCTTACAATTAAATCTTCATCGATCTCTTTTTCTTGGTCCCCAATTGTTTCCTCTTTTTTAACATCTTGTGGTTCATCTAGTTACAGATTTTGTTCGGGCTCTCCATCAATCTCGAAATCCATGTCATAGGGCCAAGTGTATTGAGGAAAAATGTTCGAGGCATTGAATAGTTGTTCCGCAAAATTTTGACTCGATATCTCTTGACTAATCCTCCTCTCCTCACTTGATTCTATGAACTTGGACATAATTTCCTCCAAATTTAGATTTTCTTCTTGTTGCAGTGGAGGTGGACACAAGAACTCTGGTGGGTATGTTGAACTTGGAGTATAAAATTAATCTTTATGAGTATGGCTCCATGAAAAATCTGGGTAATACCCCCAATCCTGATGATAGTTGTTGGGATAGACATACTTGTTGGTGTAATCACCACCATACTGTACCGGCTCGAAACTGATGGCGCATTGATGACTCAGATGATTTCCAACACAATAATCACAAGTAACTGCCACACTTTGACGACGTTGTGCTGCAAAAGCGTCCAACCTCCTCGAAAGTGTCTCAATCTGTGCTGACAATGCTGAAAGTGTCGCGAGTCCATCAATCTCTGATCCCCTTGGCTGAGTTATTCTCGTATTCAGCCATTGATAATTAAATTCTACCATGGTACCTGAAAAGAAAGAAAAAAAAATAGAAAGAGAATTAAGGAAAATAAAAAAAACATTTAAATTAAAACTAATTTGATAAAAAATAATATTGGCAAATATTATTAAATTAATTCCCCGATAACGACGCCAAAAACTTGTTGATCAATTTCACAATCAAAACATACGTGCAAGTATACACGGTCAACAAGTAATAAAGTGAAAGTAAAGTATCATTCCCACGAGGAATTATTTAATAGAAATCACCAAGTACTAATTCTTAACCAAACTAATTTTATTTAAACAATCGATTTAATGTTGTGAATTAAAATATATAATTAACCTACTACTACTACCACTAGTTGAATATCAGGTTATGGAGATTTAAGATCACAACTTCACTTATTACTTCACTTATATTAAAAAACTTCTTATTAATTATGCTCACTATTCTGGATTGTTAATCAGGAACTTCTTAGTATTTATAACCACCTTCCGATGCATCATAAACATATTAAACCAAATCCACAATTGATAGAATTGAATCAAACATTCTAATTAACTATTTCACTATATTCCTATGTGAATTACAATTAAAAAGGATTTAAAGTACATGTTCCCTATCAGATTACACGCGACGTAAAGGCATATCCGTATCCTAAACACAAATCATGATTTCCAACACCATGCAGAAAACACAATCACATACTATCATGATTAGATCTAATCTATATTTCATTTCCCAAATCCATATAGATTATCATGGTAATTGTTAGCTATACAATTAAATAATTAAATGCAATCATAATAGACAATCCATAGAATATATCATAGTAATTAACAGAGAAAATACTAAAATAAGCTACGCAATAAGATCCGTTGCAATCTTAAACAAGCATTTAGTTCACTGTCATTGAATTAAAATCTAAAATCCACAATTGAATAAACATTAAAAGACAAAATATAAGTAGAGGAAAGAATAAAATCCGTTGTCTGCAAATCTGATGCTCCCTTCTTGCTCCTACTTTGAATCTTCAATGGTCTCCAAGTTGCTTTAATCTCCATCAATCTAATATAAACTAGGGTTTATGTTCTAATCTATTAGAGTGTATGATCTAATCTAATCTATCTAATCTCCCGTATTCTATGCCTCCCATCATGTATTTATAGGTTACAAGTCCAATTTTTAGCTTAGGTGGAAACCCAATCCAATTTGGAGTAAAAAAAAGTTTCAAAATTCACCCCAAAATGCGTCCAAGCTTGATCAAGCCCTACACTAGCTTTACTAGCCTAGCCTTTGCTGGCCAGATAGGATTACGCCCCTAGTGCCTCAAATAAGCATGAAATAGGCAAGGAATGATACCCCGTATTTGGGATTTTTTTTAGAATTTTCTACTTTGACATCCTTTGGGAAAATGGCCATAACTTCTTCGTCCAAACTATGATTTCGAGGATTCAAGATGTTCCAAAAAGAGGAGATGTAGATCTACAACTTTCATTCTTTGAGTTTTCTAAAATAAGGTCGGGAGAAATGTTGAAATTGTCTCTGAAGTGACTGCTATATAAATGGCAAGCCGAAAATGTGAATCTAGCAACCCCAAACATCGATCTAAGTAGCTTTTGTCCTAATTCCTACAAAACAACATAAAACATGCATGAATAGACACAAACACTTATAAACATCCAAAAGATTAAGCTCAAATGCACTCAATTAATGGGTATAAAACCCACTTATCATGCTCCCCCTTCCATTCCGGTATTTCCAACGGTTGAACTAATCCGCATAGTCTCTGATGCTCGGCCTTGACTTTTTGACATGTCAAACATTTCGCGACAAATTCTGTAACATCTCTTTTCATATTCGGCCACCAGAAATGTTGTCTTAAATCTTGATACATCTTCGTACTCCCTAGGTGAATTGAATATCTTGAGTTATGAGCTTCAGTCAAGATTTTGTCTTTAATTTTAGGTACTGTTGGAACCCAGATCCTTAACTCTAACCTCAGTAATCCTTCAGCATCGATCTTGAACTTCATCTCACTACCCCCCAGACACTCTTTCATTGATTTTCTCACATTCTTCATCTTATAGTTGAGCGTTCTTAATCTTGTCCACTAAAGTGGTATCAGCTTCCATCTGGAACAATCTTTCATTCGATTCTTTCGGAAATTTATTTTCCAATTCTAGTTTCGCCATTGCTGAAATTATCTCTTCTTAGGCAGTTAACAACATCAACTTTTCTCGACCCTTCCTACTTAAAGCATCGACAACAACATTTATTTTACCTGGATGATAAAAGATTTCACAATCATAATCGTTTATCAACTTTAACCATCGTCTTTGTTGCATGTTTTGATCCTTTTGTGTGAAAATATATTTCAAAATTTTATGGTCTGTATATATCTCACATTTTCCCCCCATAGAGATAGTGTCTCCATATCTTCAAAGAAAATACCACCACAACCAACTCTATATCATGAGTCGGGTATCCCTTTTCATAGTCCTTCAGTTGCCTTGATGCATACATAATGACTTTGTTGTTTTGCATAAGCACACAGCCCAGTCCTTTATGCGATGCATCACTGTACACCACAAAATTTCTTGTATTATCCGATAATGACAACACAGGTGTGACGCTTAACTTCTTTTTCAATTCCTAAAAAGCTCTCTTCACACTTCTTTGTCCAAACAAATATTTCGGCTTTAATTGTCAAATTTGTCAACGGAGTGGCAATTTTGGAAAAGTCTTGAATAAATCGTCTGTAATAACCTGCCAATCCCAAGAAACTCCTCACCTCTAATGGAGTCCTTGGTTGTTTCCAATTTATTACAACTTCAACCTTTGATGGATCCACTGAAATCCCGTCTTTGTCAATCATATGATAATTAAATTGTACACGTTCTAGCCAGAATTCACACTTAGAGAATCTTGCGTACAATTTTTCCCTTCTTAGCATCTCCAACGTCAAACTTAAATGTTCCATGTGCTCCTCTTGAGATTTGGAATACACCAGGTTATCATTAATGAATATCACCATGAACTTATCTAAGAATGGTTTAAACACCCTGTTCATCAAATGCATGAATGCTACAGGAGCATTGTTCAAACCAAAAGACATTACCACAAACTCGTAGTGTCCATACCGAGTTCTGAATGTTGTCTTCGGGACATCCTCATTTCTTACCTTTAGTTGATGATACCCACTTCTCAAATCTATCTTCGAGAAGTATCTAGCTCCTTTCAGCTGATCAAACAAGTCATCTATTCTTCGAAACTTATATTTATTCTTAATAGTGACTTTCTTTAACTCCCTATAATCAATGCAAAGACGCATCGACCCATCCTTCTTTTTCACGAACAACACCGACATTCCCCATGGCGATTGTAGACACTCAAAATTTTGCACTCCTGTTACTAACCTTGCAGGAGGGCAAAATCATCTTCCAAAGATAACCCTGGAAGTTAAATCAGCTCAATCCCAGAGACAACCCCAGGATACTCAGTTTTCAATCTCGGAGATAACCCCGGGAGACTCAGTTCCAACCTCGGAGATAACCCCGAGGAATGCAGTTCCAGTTCTAGAGATAACCCTGGAAAAGTCAGTTTCAACCTCGGAGACAACCTCGAGGCACTTAGTTCCAACCCCGGAGATAATCCCGGGAGGTCAAGCACACCTCAAAGACAACCCTGAGGACATTCAAAGATGCACAATGACTCAATCTGAGAGATAACCTGAGCAACGATTTGTTACATCTGCAGAAATAGGAGATAACCGGTGAGGGGCAAAATCATCATTTTTCCACCTCAATACTACATTCACGTCATCTAAACATCATTTCAACCCAAATTTCATTCCGAAGTGTCCCACAAGAACCATAGCATAAAATCCCGAGTGATTACTACACAAGACATCAAACTGGATATAATTTGAAGACTTGAAGACCTGGTCATGTACCCATCTTCCCGGCTTCGTACAACCTCTTATCCCATGTCACTATGTAGCTCTCGACAATAGCATTCCAAAAAAGTACAAAATGCCTCTATCAGATTCCCAGATTGAAAGTTATGAAGGTTTAAGTGGACAACGCGTTGCACAAGTGCACGTACATCGAGACGACGAGACCCACTTGGCCCGGGGAAACTCGGGCAGCCGAAAGTAGACCCACGACCATCTATTATATAAATAAAGGCCTTTGGTTGGTCATTTAAAAAAAAGAAATAGAGAAAAGAGAGAAAACTCTGTTCATTTTAGTCTGTAAACAAATCTAGAGTGCTCTAAACTGAGTGATTCTTCTTTCTAAACACTTGTAAGTATTTATATATATAAAAGTAGTAACGCTCTAAATATTATATTCGGGCTCAATTGAATCAAAGTTCGATAATATTCGGAGCGTTTACTGCTTTTATATATACAAATACTTATATATATATATATTGTTATCGAACTACATTTCGGTGGAGAACTGGATATAATATCCAGAATGCTTACTGACTTATATATATATATATATATATATATATATATATATATATATATATATATATATACGTTTTTGTATGGTCTCGAAATCACTTACGTGGCCTTTTACTACTTATATATATATATATATATATATATATATATATATATATAATATTATTTATCCTGCAGGCTAGATTTGCCTAAATTTGGCAACTTCTCACTTTGACTGGTTCATGGTGACTAAACTAGAACCGTTGAAGTTGAAATGCTTAGATTTACTCAAATCTAGTCAGTTTTCTAGCTTTTGTACATATTTCTTTCACATGTGAGTGTAGGAATCATGTGGGCACAGATTCAGTTTCTGAATCTAGATTCGGTTCTCGTGATGGACATTTTCAACTGCAGCCAGCTTATAAATTATTCACGGTGTTTGAATTTACTTAGATGGCTTTCATGCCCACAAGGAGTTCGACACTTCTATGTATCTTATTTTCTTGAAGATGCCTCGCATTTCAAAAATAAAAGCAATCAAGCCGAACACATAATAAAATGCAAGTATCAAAGGCCTCAATTACTATTGAGCACAAGGGTTTGAAAAACCTAGTTTACAAAACAATACTGCTATATATTTTTAAGATTGAACTTTTATACAAAAGGCAAACCCTTTGTATATAGGTGTGAACGAGGCATAACACTACTTCCAAACAACTGCACATAGACCTAACACACAGACACACACACAAACATGTAAAAGTTAATGAAAATTAGTGGTAATGTTGGGTAAAATCTAATTACACACAAAACGCAAGTATACGTGGTCAACAAGTAATATAATAGTGAGTAGAGTATCGTCCCACAGAGACAATTTAGTAAAAAATTTAACCTCACAATTTGTATATGTGGTCAACAAGTAATATAATAGTGAGTAGAGTATCGTTCCCACAAAGACAATTTAGTAAAAAATTTAACTTCACAATTATCAATTTCCTATTAATCCTAATTTTATTAAACTATCCAATTCAATGTTTAAAACTATAAAAACTAAATTATACTAAATATATGATCTCAAAACAATCACAAATATCAAAAATTGAAATTTCAAACAATTAATAGAGAATTAAACTTATGATTTCACCCTAAGCTTCACTCTGATTTTTGTACCTTTATTCCAATTCAACTCACTATCCTAGTTTATTAATGAAGAACACGAATGTAGTACTAGCCACCTCTCGATGCACTAATACCGTTGTTGGTTGATTTCACAATCAAGGCAAACGTGCAAGTATACACGATCAACAAGTAATATAGTGATAAATTAGAGTATCGATCCCTCAGAGAATTCTAATTAATAAATTCCAACTACTAAATCAGATCAATCCAATTTTATTTAAACAACCCAAAAATTGTACTTATTAAAGTTAAGGAAACTAATTGTAAATATAACCACGAAATTATGCTAACAGAAAACAAGAACAAATTAAAAATTATTTGAATGCAGATGAATAATAATTAACTCCAATTTCCCCAATTATGATTCCGAAATCAATTATGCAATTATCCCAATTATTATGTCTACTGAATTGTTAACAGGAATTCTCAAATGCCAAAAGCCCTCTCTCGAGTGATCAATTGCCTTCTATTTAATCCAGATTAATTTTGCTATATCTCTATGCAAAACAATTGAATTAAACTCGTTACAAACCCAATTCCTAATGTGTTACATGCGGCAAATAGATATTCTCATTCTATTCACAAACCTAATTATTCACTGTGCAAATAACTAAGTCACATGTCACCATGCCCAGTTCTAACCCTAGAATTCCTTTCTCAATTTCTTCTAGAGTAACACGGTAATTATAGGCCAGATAATTAATTGATAAATACAAGGCATGATGAGCAATTCACTTCAACATAAATAATTGGAATAAATTAAATAATCAATCCATCATCATAAAAGGTTCCATTGGAATCTTAATAAAAAGAATTAGTCCATGATAGAAATAAAAATCACAATTAATTGATAAATCATCCTTAAGAAGTTAGGAAGTTAAAAGAGAAAAGGAGAAGGAAAACTCCAAGTTGTAGCCTTCAGATCTGCTCTTGCTCCTTGCTCCTTGCTCCAATTTCAAAACGTGTAGAATCTTTTTTTTTTTTTTTGAACCATGACTGTGCAATGTCTCATTCCATTAGGCTAACAGCGCTACCCCTTAGCGAGATTTCGACCAACGACTCCCAGACCATATAAGACCTTAGGGCGCTAGGTTTTAAGATACCCCTTCGGGCGTACTTGCTCAAGTAACAAAGGCCCCGAAACAAGACTAATCACGATATATATATATATATATATATATATATATTTAAATATAGCTCAAAGCTTATATATTCCATATATTTTCCCCAACTTAAGTTCAAGTCTAAATTCAGTCTTCACTAGCTACTTAACTTGTTCCTTCATTTCACTAGCATTCAACCTTGAGACTCTATTATCTATCCATTCAAACTATCACAAATTAACTTTGGTTATCTTTCCAAAAGTGCTATCCTTAAAACATCGATTGTCAAGCAGACAGATAGGGATTCAAATCATGTCAAGAACATCATATTACTGACTCAACAATCCTTACGAGACTTGTTCATGCAATTTTAACATAAATAATTAGAATAAATAAAATAATCAATTCATAATCATAAAAAGTTCAATTGAAATCTTAATGAAAGAGTTAGTTCATAATTAATGAATTAAAATCAAGAATCCACAATTGAATAGACATTAAAAGATAAAAGTAAGAGAAGAGAAGAGAATATAATTTATTGTCAGTAGCCTTGAGACTCCTCTTTCGCTCCTGCTTTGAATCTTCAATGGTCTCCAAGTTGCTTCAATCTCCAAAGCTAATAAGAACTAGGGTTATGTTCTAATCTAAAGGAGTGTTTAATCTAGTCTAATCTATGTAATCTCCCCCTATTTTATGTCTTACATCATGTATTTATAGGTTACAAGTCCAATTTTTAGCTTAGGAACAAACCCAATCCTATTTGGAGTAAAAAAGATGTCAAAATTCGCCTAAAAGCGGCGTCCAGCCGCTTTCAACCACTTTCGGCCTTATTTGGCTGGGCTTGACGTCAGATATCTGCCTTATATAGCGCCCTGGCTGCAAATAGGCTTAAAATTAGCGCCCCGGCGCTGTTACAAGTTCTAACATTTTCTGCTCCGACGTCCTTTGGGAAAATGGCCATAACTTCTTCGTCCGAACTCCGATTTCGATGATTCAAGATGTTCCGAAAAGAGGAAAAGTAGATATACAACTTTCATTCTTTGAGTGTTTCGAAATAAGGTCCGTAGAAATACTCAAATTGGCTCTGAAATGACTGCTGTGTAAATGGCATGCCGAAAACGCGAATCTAGCCACCCCGAACGTCGATCCATGTAACTTTTGTCCCAATTCCTACAAAACAACATAAAACATGCATGAATAGACATAAACTTAAAAACTAATCTAAAAGACTTGAGAACAACAATAAATTAAGCCCGAATGTATCCAATTCATGTGTATAAAACTCACTCATCAACCGTATTAACTTAAATCCACAAATTAGATAGAAAAAAGTTAAACACCTTAATCAACTAACTCACTATATCTCTATGTGAATTAAAATTAAAGAAGGTTTAAGATTAAGTTCTCTATTTGATTACATATGATGTCAAGCATATCTCTACCTTAACATTCATCTAGATTCTATTACTCACAAAATTCAAGAACACATGCTATATTAAGTAAGTCTAGACTCGTATATCCTCTCTCGATTCCATACAAATCCACAAAGAACTGTTGATCAGACAATTCATAAATTCAAGCTCAAATTAATATAGATAAACTGGAAAATAATTTATTGAATTGAAAATCAAAGTTATAAAACCATCGTTTCACTTAAGGATCCCTCATAAGCCTAAAAAGTGAATTAGTTCATCATGAATGAAATAATAACTTAATAAATTAAAGATAACATTATTTCAATTACAAATATAAGACTGAGAAGACGAATAACACAAAACACCCTTCACAAAGCCTTAATCTGCAATCGATATGAAAATCTCTTCAAAGTCTTCCTCCAAAGCTTGCTATGAAATTCTGGAATTAATCTCTGTAATTTGCCTTGTGTGTGTCTCAATTCATTGTTAGTTGCTCCATATACATCAAACACACACGTTTTTGTCGAAGTCCTATGTTCATTAGATCCCAAATGCAATCCAAACGCTTAGAATCAGTATGCCAACAGAGTTTAACGCAAAATAGGACACTTATCTTTCGAGACCCCCCACCTCGGCGGGGGTGTTAGCATATAAAATGCTCGCCCCAGCGGGAATGGCTACTACAAACCAAATGTGAAGACCCCCCGCCCCGACGAGGGTGTATAGGCAAAATGGGCCTGCCCCAGCGGGGGTGTAATCTGCTAGTTGATGTTGCTTATTTCATGCTTACTTCCCTAATCGCTCCAAATGACGTCCTTTCTTCGCTACTTGTCACAAAAACCACCCTACACATAAAATAACACGAAACAAGTAAAAACGAACATAGAAACAAGGATTTAACAATAATCAAGCTTAATTTGGACATCAATTCATGGATATAAAATCCACTTATCAAAATCCTCAAAACTTAAACTGTGCTAGTCCTCGAGCACAAAATAGAACAAATATGCTACATAATGCAATGCAATGATATGTAATGTATCTAATCTATATGTTCTCGAATCCAACAGTGTTACAGAATCAAAATTATCTCACCAGCCTTAGGGAAAACAAACAAACACTACAATTCATAATCATTAAAACCAATCAATAATTCCTTATTAATCCTCAAATCTTAAACAATTATTACTGGTATAGTGTGTGTGTGTGTGTGTGTGTGTTTAACATCCATGATAACTGATCCTGCCTAGTAGCAAGACGCCTCATCTCTTGTCGTGCTTGCTTATTGTGCTCATCTACTTGGCGCTGAAATACAAGAAACTGAGGACTAGATAATGCCTCAAACTGCGGTACATGCTCTGTTCCTTGATCTCCCATAGTCTCATCCTCATCCTAGGTGTCTACAACGTTAACTTCATCCTCCGAAGCCGATGGAAAAATTAAACCCCGACCTCGAGGATGGGAATCACCTCAGCCCACTGCAAGAATACCACGCTATCATTACGGAATCTAGTGGCCAGGCGGCATCTGTGTGGGTTCATCATCCGACCATCTAACACCCGTTTGGCGACACAACCCACATATGAGTGATGGGTGTGGCAAACCGCCTAAAAAGTTTCCTCGTAAGCATCGGCAAATAGAAAAATAGATTATGGCCCCGACATCAATGATGAAGTCTTGCACAATCGCGTATAGCAGTAGTGCCTTCTCCTTGGTCACGTCCGATGTGTGTTGGGAAGGATATAATTTTGCACATAAAAAGGCATACCAAATTTTACAATACCGACTGAGATCTTTGCCATGAAAAACTATGCCTCCCTTCCGATCTTTGATCCATGTTGTTCCCGGCTTAGCCATTTCTTTGAGTATTGCCTCATAGTCCGGATCAAAATTGCGTAGGTGAGTATATTGACATTATCGAGGCACTCGTAATTGATAATAGGTGTTGATGGCATCGGCACTGAACAGTACTAATCGACCCCGCACATAAGCATGGAAGGGGGCTTTGTCCTCGGCGTTCGCATAAAATTCCTTGACTATGTTGACAACGGCGGGCTCAGGTTCCTCGGTGAATTTGTTCTAGCCTTTTTGATAAATTTGCTGCATCATTTCCCCATCGACATGATCCGATGCCAACTCCCGCTCCGGTGTAAGGGCTCTTGTCATCATATAGTCGTACCGGTCGGCGACAACGACACTTACGAATTTACGGCGATCAAAGGTCCGTGTCGGTTGTGTGTGCCTTGAGCTTTCTCCCTTTTGTCATTTTGATGTGGGTTGCGAAGCCATTAATTCTCGGATACCTTAACAACAATATCTCCCCCCCAAACTTAGTTCACACAAACTGTCGAACACTTGGTGTGCACAGTGACTTCTTCCCCCAACTTGATGAATTTGTGGCTATTATAGTGATAGAAGATGAAGAATTTAAAAGTAGTTTATTCACTCTTAAGTACAAGATGAATTCCCACAATACAAACCCTAATTTGTTGCTTCCTGATTTCAAATGAGTGTATGTGATGAATTTGGGTTGTGAGGGTGTTTTTATATAGAGGTGGTGTGATGGAGAGGAATAGGAGTAATTGATGGAGGTAATGGGTGTGTGTATAGTAATGGGGTGAGATGATGGAATTATACTGACTAAATCCTGGGTAATGATGTTTATAATGGGTAGAGGTTGAATTTGTGATAGAGGAGGAAAGAGAAGTAGTAGTATGAAGTAGTGGGGAAGTAGTGTAATTGGGAAGAAGACATGTGTAACTGCGGAATCTGTCTGTTGTGTTTTAGGACCCCCGGCGGACTGTAGTAGGCATAACAAGCCCACCCCAGCGGGCATACATTCTACTAAATGAAGTGGGAGACCCCCGCCCCGGCGGGGGGTGCAAGGTATAAGAGTCCCGCCTCAGCGGGCATGCTCACTGCAAACTGACCTCCTTTTTTCTTCTTTTCTTCATGCTGTGCCACTTAATGATTACTTTCTCATCCTGCAAGCCATGAAACATAAATATTAGTAGATTGTTGATCAATTGGGGCATGGTTGAGAGATTAACAAGACTTATAAACTATAATAACTATTTAATGAAGTTATTATAACTTACTAATTATGCTAAACTATAATCTAACAGTTATGAATGAAAATACGAAAAATAAAAGTATGATTGGGTTGCCTCTTAATTAGCGCTTGATTTTAAGTCATTCAGCCTGACTACTTCCTGTTCATGGTACGTCGGATAATGTGATGGCGATGACATCGGTGTTGGACTCGCCACCCCAATAGTGCTTTAATCGTTGACCGTTGACTTTGAAAGTTTGTAATGGATTCCGACTGTAGAGTTCAACGGCGCCATGAGAAAACACCCTTTTTAGGGTGAATGGTCCCGACCATCTTGACTTCAGCTTGCCTGGGAATAATCTCAACCGTGAGTTGAACAATAGGACTGATTGCCCCGGCTCAAACGTTCTTTGCATGATTTTTTTGTCGTGCCATCTGTTGACCTTTTCCTTGTATAGCTTAGAGTTCTTATAGGCTTGAAGTCGAAATTAGTCAAGCTCGTTTAATTGCAGTAGTAACTTTTCCCCTATAACTGCTTGATCGAAATTTAATTTCTGAATCACCCAGTAAGCCTTGTGCTGTAACTCGACAGGTAAGTGACAAGCCTTTCTGTATAGTAGTTGATATGATGACATACCAATCGGAGTTTTATACGCAGTCCGGTAGGCCCATAATGCATCATCCAACCTAAGCGACCAATCCTTTCGATTCGGGTTTACCACTTTTTCCAAGATTCTATGTACTTCCCTATTCGAAACCTCAGCTTGCCCACTGGTTTGGGGATGATAAGCCGTTGCCACCTTGTGGTTGACCCTATACTTTGCCAATAGAGTTGTGAACGATTTGTTACAGAAGTGACTACCTTCATCACTTATAATAGCTCTCGGCGTGCCAAATCTCATAAAAATGTTCTTCTGCAGGAATTTGAGAACCACTTTGGCATCGCTAGTTGGGAGTGCTACGGCTTCAACCCACTTTGAGACATAATCCACTGTGAGCAAAATGTACTGATTGTTAAGTGACAAAGGGAATGGCCCCATGAAATCTATGCCCCATACATCAAAGATCTCAACTTCTAGAATTGTTTGTAGTGGCATCTCATTTCTTTTCGATATGTTGCCCACCCTTTGACATCTATCACATGTTTTAACAAATTGGTGGGTGTCTTTGAACAATGTAGGCCAATAAAACCCAGCTTGAAGCACTTTTGCCGCTGTTCGTTCACTACCATAATGACCCCCATACGTAGATGAGTGACACTCATGCATATAGTACGTTCTTCACTTCACTGTAGGGCACACACCTTCTAATCATCTTGTCAGTACACTCCTTAAATAAATAAGGTTTGTCCCACATGTACCATTTGACATCATGAAGAAACTTCTTTTTCTGTTGTCTTGTAAGATCAAGTGGAAGAACGTTGCTCACTAGATAATTTTCATAGTCCACGTACCATGGAAATTCTGTATTTATCCCAAACAATTGTTCATCTGGGAATGACTCGTTGATTACACCCTTGTCCTCTTTTTTCTTATCTTAATTTTCTAGTCTAGACAAATGATCAATGACTTGGTTCTCCGTCCCTTTTCTATCCTTTATTGCTAAATCAAACTCTTGTAAAAGGAGAATCCATATGATAAGGCATGGCTTAGCATCTTTTTTCGCAATTAAGTACCGAATAACCGAGTGATCTGTGTAGACTATCACCTTTGTTCTGATCAAATAGGCCCAGAATTTATCGAACACATACACCATTATAAACAATTCCTTTTACGTAGTTGTGTAGTTCATTTGAGTTTCCGTGAGTATCTTACTTGGATAATATATCGCGTGAAATACATTCTCTCGACGTTGACCCAAAACAACCCCAACTGCATAGTCGCTTGCATCACACATTAGCTTAAAAGGCACATTCCAATCCGGTGCGACGATTATGGGAGCTGTAGTTAATTTCTTCTTTAACAACTCGAATGCCAATTTACCCTCTTCATCAAACTTGAAAACCGAATCCTTCTCTAAAAGACTGCACAAAGGTTTTGCCATTTTAGAGAAGTCTTTTATGAATCTCCTGTAGAACCCAGCATGACCCAAAAAACTTCTAATTCCTTTAACTGAACTCAGTGGAGGCATTTCTCAATCGTTTCCATCTTAGCTTTATCGACCTCCAATCCTTGAGCCGAGACCTTGTGCCCTAAAATTATACCTTCTTCCACCATAAAGTGGCATTTTTCCCAGTTAAGGACCAAATTCATTTCGGTGCATCTTTGTAAGACTATTACCAAATTTTCCAAACATGTATCAAAGTTATCTCCATAGACAAAAAAGTCATCCATGAAGACTTCCACATTCTTCTCCACCATATCCGAGAAAATGGCAATCATACACCGTTGGAAGGTAGAAGGTGCGTTACAGAAATTGAACGACATTATCCTGAATGAGAATGTGCCGTATGGTCACGTGAATGTAGTCTTCTCTTTATCATCAGGAGCGATGACGATCTGATTATAACCCGAGTATCCATCTAATAAGCAGTAGTACTCATGTCCCGCCAATCTATCCAACATTTGATCGATAAAGGGCAAGGAAAGTGATCTTTACGGGTTGCCTTATTCAATTTCTTGTAGTCCATGCAAACCCTCCAACCGATCCAACGTCCTATGGAATCGATTTTATTGTCATCATTCTGAACCACAGTCATTCCTCCCTTTTTCTTCACACATTGCACCGGACTAACCCACTTACTGTCTGAAATTGGGTAAATGATACCCGTATCCAACCATTTCAATATTTCCTTCTTGACTACCTCTTTTATAATAGGGTTGAGCCGTCTCTGTTGCTCCACTATCGATTTTGCATCGTCTTCCATCAAAATTTTATGCATGCAAAAGGATGGGCTAATTCCCTTGATATCCGCGATTGTCCATCCTATAGCTGATTTGTGGTCCCTCAGCACTCTCAGCAACTTTTCTTCCTACAAATCGTTAAGTGCAGCAGAAATAATAACAGGTAGAGAATTAGAATTGCCTAAATACGCATACCTGAGGTGTTTAGGGAGTGGCTTAAGTTCAAGAGTCTGTGGCTCCTCCAATGACGGTTTTATCCTTGCTGTGGCTTTATCCTCCGTGTGCAATGATTCAAAGGGTGTTTTAAATCTGCTAACTCGTGGCAGGGAGTCTAGCATCTACAAATAGTCCACGAATTCCGGATCAGCGAACTCTTCATCCCCCAATAATGTCATTTCCAATGGATCGTTCACCAAACTCTTGTTCATGTCTTCGCTGATTATTTGGTCAATGAGATCCATCCTAAAACATTCTTCTTCATTCGTAGGGAATTTCATGGCCTTAAACACGTTAAATTTTATTTCTTGATCTTGAACCCTCATAGTAAGTTCACCTTTTTGTACGTCGATGAGTGTCCTACCTGTAGCCAAGAAAGGTCTCCCTAGGATAATCGGGATGTTCTTATCCTCCTCAAACTCTAGAATAATAAAATTCGCGGGGAATATAAACTTATGAACAATTTAACTGAACCTTATGGTAATGAAGGTGATCAGCCTTTCATACCTGATTAACATATGCAACATGCACAAAGTGTGAATCAATAATCAGTTTAGACGTGAATAATCATCAATAATCATTCACTAACATGCTTTGTAATATAACTCGAGTTTGAGTTAAGGAAACTTGCCTGCATAGTCAATTATCGCTACACAATTTAATTTATTCTCTTTATTGAAAAGACCTATCAGATATAAGATTGATCTTTCAATTAGCATATCATACCTTATTCTATAATACTATCTAACACTTAATCACATATTCATATATTAGATAATCTTACCACCATATTCATTTACTTACTTATAATCTCATCATCTTATATTAACTTGTCTAACCTTCAGTCACAAAGCTAAGTATTAGACATTACACCTTAGTCTTAGTATTATCATTATACTTTGATAATCTTTTCATCACGTATAACTTATACTTATAAGTTTTCCCTTTATATGTTATCTTAGTAAGCTAGATAACATTTCAGTAAACAAAAATATCATTTCAGTAAACCGGATTACATTTTAGCATCCTGAAATTACTATTTCAGCAGAACACAAAATATTTAAATAGACTGAAACCATTTCAGCAATCCAAATTCCAATTCAGCACCTTGAATTCTCATTTTAGTCTATTACAAGCATAACATAGTTCATTGAATACCAAATTCAACAATTATATTGAAAAATAACATAAATCTCTTATTTTAATCTCCCGTCGAATATATTATTAATTATGTAATAATATTTTACGCTAAGGTTATTAACCTTTTAATAACATTTCAGTCAAATACTACTAATAATATCTTAATCCAATATTATTAGTCATATAAAAAAATAATTTAAGTCATTAATCACATTAATAAACAATTTAGTTCAATTGTTTTCCTTTCCTTAATTAACTCATTAAACATTCTAAAATGCAATAAACATCACAACACTTCACACCCGACCCAAAACATCATCAAAAATCTACATAAGCCATACCCAAGGGTCTCAAGTCATAAATCATATTTTTCATATTTTTGGACATCATATATTTAATTAAATCCATTTATCCATTTATCATCATTTAGATGAAAAATACCAAATCAATCCAAAAAATATTTCTTTTCTGATATTTGACATAATATAGTTCCATATTGAACATATATTTTTCCCGGAATTTTTAAAATTGATTTACTATATTTAAATAGTCCATAATAGTCAAATATTCTCAGATTTTTCATAAATTGAGATTAACTCCAAAAATTCTGAAATTTTTACAGTATGTTTCTGTTATACACATGTACTTCCAGTAAAAAGTTTGTAATTTTTGGACTTATACACGGAGAGTTATTCGGGTAGCTTCATAAAAGTAGTCCTTCATCGTAAAATCTATATCTCTCAAACCGTATGGCCAAACATTCTCAAATTTTTACACAACCTTCATATCTTCTGATATTATCACTCCAAACTTTTCTAGAATTTTAAAGACAAAAAGTGGACAAAAATGCCCCCACTTCTGACTGATCCAAAATAGTTTTAGGAAAACGGGACTGTTTTCACCAAAATAACCACCATGACTTTTAGAAACGTGATTTTTTAGTTCTACCGCTTGGGTTTACCAATCAACACTTATATCTAGAACCTCTCTGTGATGGATCGAGAAAAGAATGCATAGATCAAAAACAGTGGATATTCAAAGCACCTAAAAGTTAAGGCTTTCAAAACTAGAAAAAAAATTATTATTTTTTTTCCTTTTGATTCCAACCAAATCAATACCCAATATGGGTAGATCCATACTTGGATCCATGAAAAAGACATAGATTATAGGGGTTTGCACTTCCAAAACAAAACCCCCTTCTAACAAATTACAAAACGAAATTAGAGTAATTTATACCTTTCTTCTTCTTCTTCATGGAGAATTTCTCCTCCTACTTTCCTTCTTCCATGGCTTCGGCCACTCTTCCCTTTCTCTCCCTCTTTCTCCCGTTCTCTCTTTTTGCTTTTCTCTTTCTCTCTCTTTCTTCTTTTTCTCTTATCTCTTCTTATCTTTTTTTTCTTCTTATCCTCTTTTTTCCTTATCTAATCCGTTCCTTCTCTCTTTTTTTAACAGGTCATTTGGCCTTCTTATTGCCACATATTATTATTATTATTGCTTTATTGAATTCCCAAAATGTCCTCATCACCAATTGGTTTTAAAAGTAGGCCACTTATTTAATCTTTTGGGCTTTCAATTAATCCTTTAGGCCATGTAATATTTACATAGTCCAATCATTTCCATCTTATCCCACCCTAAATATTTAATTAGGGTATCCATTCTAAATGTTTAGAATTTAAATCATTACTCTTGTACATTAAATTTTATAACCCAATTAAACTTGTTTTAATTAAGTTATAAAATTAATAACTTGAGATAATAAAAATATATCTCTTAACTTAATATAATTTTTAATATTATTATTCTCCCACAAGTGGGCTTAGTTTGGGCCCTTATTTAATTCCATTGAGCTAGCAATTTTTACTTGTTTTACTTACTAACAAAAACTAACTTGAGCTTTCAACCCTAATTAAATTAGGTCATTATAGTACTTGCCCCATACATAATATATTGGGCTAGATTAAATAATTTAATCGCACTTGATCACTTTATCCACAAGTCACATGCTTAATTAATTAATTGGACTTGTTTAAAATAATATAACCTTCTTAGTCCATTAAATATAATTCTCTTGGACTATCTTTAAATTCTTGGGCTACAACCTTATTATAGTCCATTACTTTTAATTCTATTCCATTATACCCTTATCCTTTAATTAGGGTTTCACTACAGTTGTTTGTTATTAGTCTTTAATCTCAAACTTCTCTTTACTATTTCAAAATTATCTTCTTCATCAAAGTTACGAAGTCACCTTACTTTTTTGTAGTCCACCTAGTTCGCGTCTAACCTTTGTAAGTCTCGGGGTGTGAAGCGGTGTCGGGTTATAGAACATAGGTATGAGTCTACTTTGGGTAAGCAGGGTATGCATGAATGAGCTTTGAGTAAGATTTTATTTTTGAAGCGATCGAGATGAGTAGGTTATTGAGATCTAGCTCCTCGGTTAATGTAGTCGACTTTGCCTCTGTTCGAGATATAGTGAACCAAGAAGAACATAATTATGAAAACATTAATCAAGTTTTAAACAAGCTGGAATATACCTAAAGGTATCTCCCAAAGAAATTTATCGATCGACATTTTGAGATAAATTTAAAAGCGATTATAATGTCAAAAGCTGTTGAGAGAGTTTATGCAATTAACAAAGAATCTGAAAATTGTAGTCTTTTATCACGAAGTTATTAAAAACATAGAAAAAAGGGTTATAATTTTATACATATAGGTCTTGTTCAAGTTGCGTTAAACCTCTTAATAGAAAAGGAATTAATTCATCAATCTACCTACGCCTTAGAGATGCTAGATTTTTAAATTACTATCAAGCATTATTGGTGCAATGGAAGCAAGTTTGCATAATGGACCTATCCATTTCAATTGCTTTCTGATTTCACCTTGAGTCTCGATGATCAAAACTTATTTAAAGCCTTATCATTAAATATTAAAAGCGATGGAGAGATTACTCAAATGATTGAAGGATCTCGACCCATTGCTTTGATTCTGAGGATTTATTATAAGGCGATGAAGTCAAATTTGAGCGTTCATGCTCTTAATAAAAGCCCAAAAGATCAAGCAGTTTTAATTCAAAGTTCAACTAGTGATGCTAATATCCGGATCCAAGAACAATTCTTTGGAAGGATATTAACTTACCTAATCAATGGACTTTACCAAATGAATTACCACAACAACCCATAGTTAACAATTTATTGAATATTGAAAATATCCAACAATTTCGAGATGGGCTATTAAAATTAGTTTTGAGCGTACTAGATCACCGAGTTATCATTGAAGATATTTCTAGTTCTTGATCCTTGATTATCCACACTAGAAGAATCTTTGAGGTCTAAGTAATCCTCTTGTTAAAGATATCAAACTTAAAGGTATTCTTAATGAAGGACAAGTTAGTCATCCTGTTATACTCGAGCGATCTGAAGTCGAAGATGAAGACTCTTCTTCCCGGCATCTCTGTTTATCCCCACGATCGATTTTAATGCCCCTATTCATAATCAACTAAGAGTCATTAAAAAGGATTTACGTGTTAAATTGGGATAACTTAGTTAAAGATTTTAATTCAAAATCTAATAAAAAAAAAAAAGACATCTATTTAGATCATCCATCCATTTGAAAAGGAAAGAGATAAGATAGTAAATAGATGGAAAAGATTTATCAAAAATGAAGAAATTAACATCACTTTTATGGTGGTATACACGGTATCAAGGTAAATGCAATGTTATTAGTAAAACTCGATGGATTAAAGAAAAGCAGATCCAAAGTATCGACGGTCATCCCCATTAGAAGCGAGTTCTAATTCGATTAAAAACACTTACATTATTGCTAGTCCTTCAAAATACGGCGGAACTAATAACGACAAAAAATAATTGAACAATTAAACTTTAGCAATCAATATCTAGCAGCGGTAGGAAAAGCGACTAGATAGAATTGAAGAAAAATTTGAAGAAGGTATTATCAAAAAACCGATTCAAAGATAGAACAACCTTTACTAAATTTACGGAAAAGCAGATATAATTTAAGTTTACCTAATAAAGATGGCGAATTGGTCAATCCATTGAAAAATTATTTAAAAAACTCAAAGCAGAACCGGTCAAGTGGAACTATTCTTTAACATTATTGATCGGGGAAGTCGATGATAATAATGAAAGTTCTTGACCACTCTTCTATTTCAAACCTTAATGACCAATTAAATAAATTAGCATTAATAACACAAGTATCACGAGAAATTGGTATTCGACCAACTCCTCGGATTTACAATTGAAGAAAGAGAAATCTAGATAAGCAGGTTTTTGGTATCCTCTAATAAAATTTATGAATGGAATATAGATGGATTTAGTGAACAAGAAATTCTTAATAAACTTAATCATATGTCTATGGTAGCTAATGATTACATCACTAAATTCAACACTTTGTCTCAACGGACATTGTTGAATTATTAGCTAGTGGATTCAACTTTGGCATTCTTAGGTCTTAGTGGGAAAAACATCTCACGAAGACATTAGAATATCCATAATTCATGCTATTCAAAGAGATAATAAAAGGCAATCCATCTTTGATGAAGATCTTTGGTATTGGTCTTCGGATGGAGTTAACACTTTAATATTCACCATAATTAAACATTTTATTTGGAACCCCTAGCAATATTACGAGAAAGAATTCATGATCGGTTAAGTAATCTTACTTGTCCCCTCTAAGTGATTTTAGATGGTACAAAGATGTATTTACCTCTAGAGTTATGATGAGAAATAGCGGTAATAAACCATTTTGGAAAGAAAAATTAGTTAATGGTTTTTTAGTCTTTATTTGCTCACAAAGTTAGGGAAGAATTAAGCAAAAACCTAGGATATATTGATTATGATAATTTAACTTATGGAGATATTATTAGTCATATCCAAAAATTGGATTAAAAATGTGCATTGATTTTAAATTAGCTAAACAAGCTAGAAAAGACAAAAATAAAGCTAAATCTGAGTTAGGAACATTTTGTGAGCAGTATGGTTTTTCTGGCGGTGGCTCCTCGGAAAGAAAGCACAGGCATAAAGATAAACATATTGAGTCACACAAAAATCATAAGCAAGTAAGAAGAGATATACTCACAACAAAAATAAGAATAATAATCAAGATAATTATTATAATAAACCTAAGTCATCAAAGAAAAAATCTTATAAAAATCAAAAACATTTGATAAAAGTAAAATTATACATCACAATTGTGGGCGGAAAGGTCATTACAAAAGTGAATGCGAGTTAAACAAAAATTAGCTCGAGTTAAATATTTCAATTTGAAGATACGGAACAATTATTAGAATTAATGAGAATTGATAATAAGAGTAGTAGCGATAATGAAGAAGCTTACGATGTTCGAGAATCTTCTAGTAACAACTCATCAACGTAAATTACGATAGTGAAAATGAAGTCACTATATATATAGAAGATTGTAATAAAAGCTGTTGTAAAAGAGTTAGTGTAATTACAAAGAAGAAGAAAGCTCCTTATTAGTTGATCTAATCGGTAAAATTCTTGATCAGGAATTAAAAACTCAATATCTAAAACAATTAAAAGATTTATTAACTAAAGATAAAAGGTCAGCGACAAGGTTCTTAGAGCTAAAAAAGAAAAACCCATATTAGGTTTAAATAAGACTCTTGAAAGATTCAAATCTCGATTAAAGAAATTACACTTCTGAATTAAATCAAGAGGTTAATAAACTTAAAAGGAGATTTCTAATTTAAAGATAGAGATTTCTAGTTTAAGAAAAGAAGTTGACAATAAAAATCGGATCTTCAAATTAATGATTCTTCTTACAGTGATGAATGTCACGAGGATCGAGTCATCTATTGCCAAAGATTACGATCTCTTTATTCAAGGTCTCTCTCTTAAAAAGAATTAAAGATATTACTATTCAAAAATGGTATATTTCCATTAATTTAGTCATTGATAAAACCTTTTGAATGACTGACTCCTGCTCTAGTGAATCTTTGAGTGCGAGACTTGAATTAATATTCAAGAAGGTATTATCCCCACTAGATATTATAAGAAAACTAGTGAAAAATTAAATTAAATTCTTGGTAGTCAAATGGAAATAAAGTACAAATTACCAAAAGTACATATCATCGAGGGATGACATGTGTTTCAAGACCTCGTTTCGTCTTAGTTAGCAATCTTCTTGACAAAATTATTTTAGGTTTACCATTCATATATTTGCTTTATCCATTTACCACTAGTAATAAAGGTTTAAGTTGTGAACATTTAGGAAAGAAAATTATATTTAAATTCTTAATTAA
Organism: Panax ginseng; assembly: GCA_020205605.1. Classification (NCBI taxonomy): domain Eukaryota; kingdom Viridiplantae; phylum Streptophyta; class Magnoliopsida; order Apiales; family Araliaceae; genus Panax; species Panax ginseng. The sequence continues at coordinate 77,332,269 of CM035137.1, read as the reverse complement.
ACCGAAAAGAAAGAGATTTAAAATTTATTCAAGAAGAATCGATTTCTAAATCATTAAATACATTAAATTGTAAAGTTTCTCACCTAAATTTTCTTAAAGAAGAAATTAAGTACCAACAAGTTGATGACCAACTTAAAATGTGAGGTTCAAGAAAAAATAAAAGAATTAAAAGATTATTTAATAAATAACTTATGTTACGATTCTCCCGATGCTTTTTGGCATAGGAAGAAGCACACAGTTAGATTACCTATCTTTAAAAAGAATTTAAAGAGCATTTAATTCCTAAAGGCTAGGCTATTCAAATGAGTCATGAACAAATGGAGTTATGTAAAATTGAAATCAATGATCTCCTCGGTAAAGGGCTAATTAGACATAGTAAGTCACCATGGTCTTGTCCGATATACATGTTAATAATGAAATTTGAGAAAGAAAGAGGTGTCCCTCGCCTAGTCATTAATTATAAACCATTAAACAAAGTTTTAGAGTGGATTAGGTACCCTTTGCCCAACAAGGATGATCTCCTTGGTAGGTTAAGCGTCTCCACAATCTTTAGTAAATTTGACCTCAAGTCGGGATTACGGCAAGTTGCCATTCACCCGGATGATAGGTACAAAGCGCATTTACCACTCAGTTCGGACACTCTACGAATGGAATGTTGATCATTTGGACTTAAGAATGCACCGAGTGAATTTGAGAATATTCTTAATAATATTTTGAATCCCTTGATCATTTTATCATTGTTTACATCGATGACATCCTTGTATTCTCAAGACTATTGAAGAACATATTAAACATTTGAATTCATTCTTCAAAAGCGAGTTAAAACCAATGGTCTTGTCCTTTCTCCTTCCAAGTGTAGATACATTTTTTGACTAAAAGTGATTTCTCGGTTTAATCTCTCTATCATGGACTCACGCGGCCAATTGTGAGCTATTGATTCGGCCGTAGGTTCCCGAGATAAGATTACAAGCAAGAATCATTCTGAGAGGTTTCTTGGCTCATTTCGATTATATTGGCGATTTACTGAGGACCTCGGGAAGATTTGTAAGCCTCTCTTTCGGTAACTTACAAAGTAATCCTCCTCCTGGGTGACATTCATACTTACATCGTCCGGCCAAGTTAAAAAATATGTTAAGGTTTTGCCCACCTTGGCATCTCTAATGATTGACATTCAAAATAGTTGAAAGCGGCGCCTCGACATTGGATTAGGAGGCATACTCAAGCGAAATTGACTCTATTTCTAATGAACAAATTGTTCGTTTCCATTACGGCGCATGGAATTCTACACAATTAAAATCTGATTACTATTAAAAGGAGATTTTATCTCTAGTTTTATGTATTAAAAAATTCGGAGAGATTTATTAAATCGAGAAATTCTTAGTTAGAATAGATTGTAAGTCAATAAAATTTATTCTTGAAAAAGGCGTTGAAAAGCGTCGCCTCTAACATTCATTAAGCTAGATGGCAAGCAATTTTAAGTATTTTTGATTTTGATATTGAATATATTAAAAGCGATAACAACTTCGGTCCAGATTTTCTCACTCGTGAATTTATTGCTACGAGTACAATCACGACAAAATGAGTGTTCGAGGAGGTTCATCTTCTACCGTAGTCATGGCCGCTCTCTTTGGTCGATTAATCAACGATTAATCAACCAAAGGCTGTTGTTTCCTCACCCGATCACCAGACACATAATAATTCCGGTGCTTGATACGGTCCCCAAGCCCTACTCCTCGATTCTTGCTAGTCGACCAAAGCCATTTGATATTTTTTGCTAGTCGAGCTCCGGCTACTTCGTCAAAACCTAGTCATCCGATTATACGATTATCTTGAGGTTTATGATCATCACTTATTTCATGTTGAGTTAAATATGAAACCTAAAAAAATGACCCTATTGAGTTAGCGACCCGATATTTTCCTTGGGATGGCATTTTACTCCTTTAGCTCCATATAAGTCACTTGTTTATTATAGAGATATCCTTATTAAAAGCAGTGGATTTTCATAAAACCAATCTATGCCAATGATGATAAATCAAAACTCCTTTATCATTCATTGTATATTAAACAAGTCCTTAATTCATGATTGGAGTAGTCATCCATCGGATCTCGAGATCTCTTTCTAATCAATCTAGTTCCTTTTGCTATTATGATTATATTGAAGCTTTGGCATAAAATCATGCTTCATCAAAATGATGATCATAGTCACTTCGTGGTTCTTTCGGTTCGACCACAAATTTAAAAGTCAATTCCCAAATGGTTCATTCTTTGGTGGACAGAATGCAGTTTGAGTCATGACATTTTCCTAAACCTCTCCTTGCCCGATTAGAGCATTTTTGTCATCACGATAACTATCATTCCAAATATGAGGAAATTTCGGTCTTCCTTATATTTTGTAGTAAATATAAAATCCTTGGATTTTGAAATGGCAATATATAATTCTGACCACTCGAGAAGTCAACATTTTCGGTCTCGTCGTCCATAGGAATCGGAATGGCTCGGACTTTCTCTTCTCTCTATTTCTCGGGTCTCTGTAGTTTTTCAATTAAATGGTGGGATAAATTTGGAGTTAATGAGAATAGTAGGCCAAGTTCAAAAAAAATTTCGCCTTCTCTCTCATTACCTCCTCCGATTAACGTCAATCTGATTACTACGGCCTCTGTAGTTGCATCCTCGATAAATCAAAAAGCAATTTGAATTAGCAAAATCGGTTACATCACACCTTGATCATCGAGATGTTTGATTATTCTAATTCGAGTTAAGCGTCTTCTTGGTGCTTTATTCATTTAAGACTTGATCGATTCGTGAAGAGTCGGATAAAGCTTCTTCTCGGTCCGGAGGAGATAATTCTAGTCATGATTACGAATATGAAGGCGGTTGTGACCCCTATGGCACAATTGCTCTTGAGATGCTCAAGATCCATTTTCTTGAGCCCATCTCTAATCAATCAAAGTGAAGATGTGATTCTCTTTTCGATCGGCCGACACCTACTCGAGGTGACCTTAGTCATACACTACTGCTCGTGACCTTAGTCACTGCTCCGTGACCTCGGTCACTACTTTCGTGACCTCGGTCACACTTTCGAGGCGGCATTATCGTGACATCTTACCTTTTTCATCAAAGCGACTTTCGAGTCAACATCGGTCCCACGACCGCATTAGTCAAAAAAGGCGTCGCTTTTCCAGAAAGCGATTCTTTTCCTTTACTTTAGTAAAATGTTTTTACTTGTACTTTTACTTTAGTAAAATGTTTCTTACTTTTACTTTACCTCGAGTTATTGTAATAGTAATCTTATAATGATTCGTTTCCTTGTTACTATATAAAGGAAATCAGATTCATTTAGTTTAAGCGAGACTTAGAAAGACTAGAGATCCTTCTCGACAAATCTTTAACCTCTCTACCATTTGTTTAGCCTACTTAACCCCCCTTCATCTAATGTTCTTATTTTGGTAATCTTGTAAGTCCATTTTAGTTATCTATCTTGTAAATAGTTTGAATTAATCAATAAAATTGTTTTTATTTAGTAATTTAATTGTGTTTTGTATACAATCACGAAGAAGGTAAACTACCTGATGCGGTACTTTAGATGATCGATTCTGTTGTACCTTAATAATCGGAACGACTATATGCGTTCTTAGATTGGAATATTTTATCCAATTAGTATATCCCCATTTTCAGGGCTGTTCACCTCAGACTTATCATAAGATTCCTCACCAAAACATGTTGGTTCGGCATAAGCTTTCAAAGAATACTTTGAATTTCATAAACATTTGTCATAGCTAAATCAAAGAGCTTAGACGCATATCAATAATTCGAATTTTAATCAAAATTTCAGGCCAAATTCAGTTGGCAATAAATTATCTTTAAAATCCTTAAAATCATTTTGACATATTACATAGTGGGCTGACGATCCTTAGATAACATCATTTTGTGACTTTGTCATACTACATCATTCCATAGTGGGTTGGCGATCCTTAGATCACATCCGAATTACCTCTTCGGCTGCCATTACCTCTTCTTTTTCAGAGTTTTCGAATTCTTCTCTTGTTTCCTTGATCTACTTACTTAACCTCTGGAACCGTTTCTCAATGTCGTCCTCAAAGGCAGCAAGTCTGGATTTTTGGAATGAGTTTGCATAAACCACTTCAAAAACCTGAAATAAGAGGAACAAAACAAAAATAAAAATGTTTATGTAAAACTGGACTAATTAAACTGATATCGTAAAAATATTAAAATCTATACTAAATTTGTCCTCGACAACGGCGCCAAAAACTTGTTGGGCAAAATCTAATTACGCACAACACGCAAGTATACGTGGTTAATAAGTAATATAATAGTGAGTAGAGTATCGTTCCCACAAAGATAATTTAGTAAGAAATTTAACCTCACAATTATCAATTTCTATTAATCCTAATTTTATTAAACTATCCAATTTAATGTTTAAAACTATAAAAACTAAATTATACTAAATATATGATCTCAAAACAATCACAAATATTAAAAACTAAAATTTCAAACAATTAATGGAGAATTAGACTTATGATTTCACCCTAAGTGTAAAATCCCAAATTTTACGAATAAAGATTTAATTTTCTCGAAATATTTTTTTAAAATTATAGTGTGGATTTGAGATAATATTATAGTTGTGGGTAATATTTATAAATTTTGAAATGTATGTAAGTTGTTATATAATATTCGATTGGTCGGGGAATATCCGTACGACAGTACAATCATTGGTGGACCCCACAACAGAATTATTATCGGATTGAGAAAACGACAAAATATTTTTATGAAAATTACGGCGGAAGTTTTACCATTAAAACTGTTGAACTACTCAGTAGAAAAAGTACGATGTCTGGCGTGGTTGCATAGTAGTACGGTATTGATTATTGATGCTTACGTGAGAAGTCACTCAGTTTTGTTCAATTATTACTACGATAATTCTTTGCGATAGTATCTCACGTTATTTGATTCAATTATTATCGATATTTTATATATTATTAAATCAATAATTGAGATGACAAGTTATTCATATCATTATTTGCAATATTGACGATGTCTAGAAGTTCTGTCAAGGAGAGGTTTGGTCACCTAATTGCGCGCCAATAAAGAGAAATCCTTATTAGAAAGCCCCCTCTTTCATGGGAACGACCTGGTTGTTAAATATTGTGAATTATAATAATGATGATATATGTTGTTAATAATATTGAGGAGATTTTTATGAATTATTTGTCATAAATGTTGCTTATTTTATGGACTCCCATTTACCTATTTTTCAAAATAATCAGTAGAAAGTTGTTCGGTATAATAAAGGTGGAGGCCCACATGTTGGAAGAATAATGACTTTTGGGGGTTGGGATTATTTGTTCACGGGGATGAGTATATTATATATATATATATATATATATATATATATATATATCATATGTTATATATATTATATATATACATTTTGTTTTATTATTATAATAATATGTAATAAAACAAATTTTTTTTTATATAAAGCAGAATACTTTTTATAAAGTTTTGTTTTATTTGATTATAAATAGAATATATTATATTTTATTATGCATAGTGTTTGTATAGTGCACTTATAGTGTTTTGCATAGTAAAATCTTTTTATATATAATAGAATACTTTTATAAAGTTATTTGTTTTATTAGATTTTAAATAATATATATATATATATATATATTTTATAAATAGAATATATTATATTTTATTGCATAGTATCCTTTCCATTCTCCTATAAATAGGATGCTTAGTTAGAATTGAAAATACACCAGAAATTCAGAGAATTCTTCTTCTATAATCTTGAGCGTATTTCTTTAGAGTTTTAAGAAGCTTTGAGCGTAGAAAATAATATAAGTTTTTTTCAAGAATATCCTCGCCCTACCAGTCGAAATACTCTTCTTTTTAAGGTAAGGTGTATTATTTTTTTCGTATTCATGAAGAGAGTTATTTTCTTTTAATACTTGTAAGGGTTGTTATTCCATTCTTTATTATTATGTTAGAATAACCTGTCTATGCAAAGTACATCATACATGGTGAAATTCTTTTGTTATTCCATTCTTTATTATTTTGTTAGAATAACCTGTCTGTGCGGTCTATCGCATGCCTGATGAATTATGTTGTTATTCCATTCTTTATTATTACATTTGGAATATCACATGTCATGCGGATTACGTATGACTGGTTCCATTCTTTATTATTACGTTGGAATATCCCAAATCTACATCACGGATTACGCATGACTGGTTCCATTCTTTATTATTCTGTTGGAATATCATGTCTGTGCGGATTACGCATGACCTGGTTCCATTCTTTATTATTCTATTGGGAATAACCTAACTGTGCGGTCTATCGCATACATGGTGAATAATTCTGTTATTCCATTCTTTATTATTCTGTTAGAATAACCTATCTATGTGGATTACCACATGCATGGTGAATGATCCTTTGTATTCATTCCTTATTAAATTATGGAAATGATCTATCTACGTGGATTATCGCATGACAGCGAAAATCCATTTGTAGTTTCATATATTCTATTATACTTAGTTGGTTAAAGTTTTGGCTTCTATACTCCATGAAATTAGTAGAATATCCTGGATATTTGCGCTTCATCCAGTATCTTTTCATGGAAATATTCTTCTGAGCATTCTTGAATTTTACTCCACATAGCAGTATCATGTTGACAATTTGGGCGTTATTGGTTCCTGGATAAATTAATTTATAAATTTTTAAAATTTATTTTTGAACTTGTTTTATTGAATTGTCATCATCCTTATGCTTATATTATTTTGAAAGTCATCCGTGGCCTGTAGTGCATAGATGGACTTGGTATGATTATGACCAGGGATTATTCGGTATAATCATGACCGTAATGTTACAAATGATGTGGAAAATATCCTCATTGTCCCGTAGTACATTGATGGACAGTTTTTGGTATGATTATGGCTATGGATTCTTTTCGGCCAAGGGTGCAAAGATGATTTGTTTTATGGCATGATCAGGACCGTTGATGAAAACACGATTATCTTTGGCCCATAATGTATTGATAATTCGTGGTCGTGCTACTAAAGAATATCCTTGGCTTGTAGTGCAGGGATGATATGATAATGTGGATTATTTATTAAGCTGAGTCTCAGCGTTAAAATTGATGATAAATCTTTTAAATCATAGAAGATAGTAGATTTTATGCTCTACTTAACTCTTCTAATGGATTGTTTGTTCATTTATGATTAAACTTGATGTTTGTTATATTGTATCGGTTTAACCTTTGTTGAAGACTAACGATAATTTATTACGTATTATCTTAGTCATAATATTTTTTTCTTGGGCTAGTTGAGCTCACCCTTTTGCTTTCATTGTTCTCTTGAAATGAGAGCGAAAGCGAGGGACTAGTCGGGAGCGAGTGATGGTCCAGATGATAGTATTAGTAATCCTCACTATTCTATGAAATAGTGTGATAATAAATGTATTGAGGATTTATTTTGAGTTTGAATACTGTCTAGAAGACATTATTTGTATTAAAACTCACAGCTCATGTTGCATATTTAAGGTTGTATTTGTATTCTGTACCATGTATTTGGCGACTCAGAATAGGTGATGTATACCTATTTTGGGGGCGTCACACTAAGCTTCACTCTGATTTTTGCACCTTTATTCCAATTCAACTCATTATCCCAGTTTATTAATCAAGAACACGAATGTAGTACTAGTCACCTCTCGATACACTAATACCGTATTAACTTAAATCCACAAATTAGATAGAAACAAGTTAAACACCTTAATCAACTAACTCACTATATCTCTATGTGAATTAAAATTAAAGAAGGTTTAAGATTAAGTTCTTTATCCGATTACATGTGATGTCAAGCATATCTCTACCTTAACATTCATCAAGATTCTGTTATTCACAAAATTCAAGAACACATGCTATATTAACTAAGTCTAGACTCGTATATCCTCTCTCGATTCCATACAAATCCACAAAGAACTGTTGATCAGGCAATTTATAAATTCAAGCTCAAATTAATATAGATAAACTGGAAAATAATTTATTGAACTGAAAATCAAAGTTATAAAACCATCGTTTCACTTAAGGATCCCTCATAAGCCTAAAAAGTGAATTAGTTCATCATGAATGAAATAATAACTGAATATATTAAAGATAACATCCTTTTAATAACAACTATAAGACTGAGAAGACGAATAACGCAAAACACCCTTCACAAAGCCTTAATCTGCAATCGATATGAAAATCTCTTCAAAGTCTTCCTCCAAAGCTTGCTATGAAATTCTGGAATTAATCTCTATAATTTTCCTTGTGTGTGTCTCAATTCGTTGTTAGTTGCTCCATATACATCCAACACACACATTTTTGTCAAAGTCCTATGTTCATTAGAGCCCAAATGCAATCCAAACGCTTAGAATCCATATGCCAGCAGAGTTTAAAGCAAAACAGGACACTCAACTTTTGAGACCCCCACCCCGGCGGGGGTGTTAGCATATAAAACACTCACCCCAGCGGGCATGGCTACTGCAAACCAAATGTGAAGACCCCCCGCCCCGACGAGGGTTTATAGGCAAAATGGGCCCGCCCCGGCGGGGGTGTAATCTGCTAGTTGATGTTGCTTATTTCGTGCTTACTTCCCTAATCGCTCTAAATGACGTCCTTTCTTCGCTACTTGCCACAAAAACCACCCTACACATAAAATAACATGAAACAAGTAAAAACGAACACAGAAACAAAGATTTAACAACAATCAAGCTTAAATTGGACATCAATTCGTGGATATAAAATCCAGTTATCAGGTAACCGTGTTATCACAGAAGTCGGGGGGTGCCTAACACCTTCCCTCCGCTTAATCAAGCCCCCGGACCCTAACGAATGTTAGTTTTGCAGACCAGTTAAACAATGTCACATCACTAGGTCTTTGTACAAACCTTTCCTCGGTTGAGTTGGTGCAACCATTTAAAAATAACCAACTAGAAACTCTTACAGTCAAATAGATGACATATACATATCGTACCTTTTCAAACTTATTTTTTCAAATAAATCTCACCTAAACTGAGAACACCAAAAGGCAAGAACAGAAAGGGACAAATAAAAATCTCAACGTCGACAATAATACACTCGGCTAAATATACTTCTTGTCTAATAACTCTTGCAGTTGTACTATCATTTCTTTCATCTCTACCGGAGCCATCCTGTACGGGGCCTTTGATATCGGAGTAATCCAAGGTGCTAAATCGATAAAGAACTCAATCTCTTTGTCAGGCAAAATTCCTAGAAAATCTTCTAGAAATACATTCACAAAATCTCTAACAACTGATATCTCATCCAGTTTTACCCCCTTCTTCTGAGTATCGACTATGTAAGCTAAATATCCTACACATCCTTATCTTAAAAACTTCTTGGCTTGCATAATCGTCAGACAACTCGTTTGTCTAGGCGATTTGCTACCATAGAAAACTACCTTTGACTGAGTCATAAGGTTTATACTTTTCTTTTGGCAATCAATTATCGCTCCATAATTGAATAACAAATCCATCCTCAATATAACATCAAACTCCCCAAGTTTAATCGGGATTAAATCTACTGTCATAACAATTCCTATATATGAATCTAACAGGTATCACCTCCCTATTCACAATTTCTATATTCAAAGGAAAATTTAACTCTTCACTAGGCAACCCCAAACTCTTAGCAAAATCATCAGATATAAACGAACAAGTAGCACCCGAATCAAATAATACATATGCATTTATATCATTGATTGGAATGATACCTGACACCACATCTTTTGACTTCACTACATCCTGCACAGTCATATTAAAGGTTCTGGCCGTGGGTCTGTTTGTCGACGTTGGTCCAACAATAGCCAATGCACCTCCACTGCCACCTCCCTTGCTTCCAGTTGCACTCCTAGCTGTCTTCTTAGGGCACTCGCGAGCTAGATGATCCTTTGCCTCACTTATGAAACAAGCACCCTTCTTCGGTTGAGAGAAATTTAGAGCAATATGAGCCTCCTAGCCACAGTTATAGCACACCCTCTTACCCCTCATGCACACTCTAGTGTGATTCCTTCTACGAGTAGCACATGCTTTAATTATCCTCTTCTGCTGGCTACCCTGCTGACTTCTAGCACCTACACTCTCATTCCACTTCCTCTTTGAGTTATTATTCCCACCACTGTTACCACCAGTTTTACCTTCATTCTCATTCTTCTTCTTTCTCTATTCCTAGTTGTATTTCGTTAAGGCATCGCTTCTACCCTCCGTGATAATTGCCTTCTCAAGTATAGTTGTGAATGTCGTCAACTGAAACATAGAAAATCTACTGTACAACCAGGGCTTCAACCCCTGTTCAAACCTTCTTGCCTTGAGCTCGTCTGTGTTAACTTGATACGACACAAACCTCGCTAACTCATTGAATTTTGTTGCATATTCTGACACCGTCATCGTACCCTGCTTCAGCTCTAAAAACTGGACCTTCATATGATTCTGTGAGCTTTCTGGAAAATAGGTTTCAAAAATTATTTTCTTAAACCTATTCAAAGTCATTACCCCCTGACCTCCTCGGGTTTTGTTTGTCTGCCACCAATAGCTAGCTTCTACTTTCAACATAAACTTTGCATAAACAGTCTTCTGGTCCTCATCGACTCTAGCAACGTCAAAAACCTTTCCTATTTCCATAATCGAGGTCTGTGCCTCAAATGGATTCATGGACCCACAAAATTCTGGTTGTCCAACCGCCTTAAAATCTTCGAAGGTCGCTGCTTGGTTCTGCTACTGATTCTGCAGTGCTCTTGTCAAAAATGTCACCAACTGTTGAACTGAGTTAGCATCAACGTTGTTGTTATTTGTAGACCCCTTAGGGGTTCGTTTTCATGGTTGACGTCATCTTGGAGGTATTTTCTATTTAAAAATACACTTATTAGATCATTACTCAATTTCTGAAGTATTTTCTACTTAACTTGCATATCACAAATGATCATCATATAACACATAACGTCTTAAATAAATATTAATATTTTATTCATTCATAATCTTTTAAAAAGATAGAAATAATAGCATTGCTGCTATTTACATCAATTTCCTAAACAAATAAAGTTTCAGGATAACATCACCATATCCCATCGATCACATAACACTTGGGATTTACATCTTATTTATTATATAATTATTCATTCAACAATTACACTTCTTATTAAGGCCTACTAAGACGTTGCACAGCCTTACGACACTCCTCTTCCATGATACGGAACATTGTTCTATGATTTAACATATACCATGACAATTCTTTAAACTGAGTCAGATAGTACATGACTCGGTCTTGAGCTCAGTTTATCACGGTGTTGAAAACACAGTCAATCTCTTCCATCTTGACCTTCTTTGCTTGAACCTCTCCCTCTGCTACATCTGCACGCTGGGAAGCTTTCTCGTACACATCTTTAACTCTAGCTCTCTTGGCGGATTCTTCTTTCAAGTTATCCTTCAGTTTTGCAACCTCCTCCATCAGTTGCTCCTTTTCCCCCTCTATGTAAACCAACTTCTATTCCACATTGATGAGACATTTGTCAAGATCCCATATCTCATCGTCCTTTTGTGCCATCGAAGTCTGATGTTCAATTACCAGCTCTTCCAATTCACTGACTCTATCGTGAAGCTCGATGTTACGGTCGTATACCTCATTATACATTTGAGTTGCGATAGAGTTTGGTGGAAACTCTTCCTCATCCTCATCCGTCTGTGGCAGCTCCATGGGGTCTTCCTCATTTCTCTCTACCACATCCTCATCATCAAGTATCCCCTCCTACTCCAACTCAGGGGCATAACCAACCATTGTGACCAACGGAGATGACTCCCTTGGTATTAGTTGTTCCCAGACTACCTGAATATCTCGAGGCTCCTCCTCTCTAGGCATCTGAAGTCCCTCCACCCTAGCCTGATTGGATTCTCCCACATTAGCCATTCTAACAACAAAAATTTTAAGTTTTTAATTACTAACCTTCATTACTCGACACTCATGAGCACATATGTTACAACTACATAAGCACATAGAGTGTTTCATTATTTCTTTCTTAAAACTCGATAAGAGTTTATCACAACTATTTTTTCAATCTCCTATAAGGTTACTTCCTAAGGTTTTTCCCCCACCTAAGGTCATAACGTAATGCTCTGATACTAACTGATTGTACAATGTTAAACTCATGCTTAAAATAATTATAAAGCATAAGTATTCGACAAAATGAATAAAATGGTAAACCTTTGCTTGAGCAACATATAAGCTAAGGTTAGAGTTTTATAATATTAGAAATGAAATTATTGAATGTATATTAACTGATAGCAAGCTAAAAACTAGAACTTTCTCCATAAAGTATTAACTCATGCAAAGAATTAAAATAGTTCAATAATAAGGACAAAAATTCAAACTACATTCATTATACAATAATAGAACTTAAGAAACTTGCTTAACTATTAACAAGTTAGAATGAATCAATCAAATGAGAATTCCAAATGACATTCGAGTTAAGGTTTGCTCAATCAAAAAATAAAGTTACACAATATAGTAATAGAACTAACTCAACGAAAGTGTAGAGTTAGAAAGCTTTCTCAATGTAAAAAGATAGGGTTTAGAAACTTGCTCAATGTCAATATAGAGTTAGAAAACTTGCCTCGAGCGTAAGCTATAAAATTAAACTCACGATCACCTACACATAATTTTAGAACCACAACACCTATTAGATATGCTAACATACCACAACATGATCATTACCATTTACATTTCATAAACTCTAAGTGTTCTACTTCGCAACACTTATCTAACGCTCATTGTGTTTACTAAGTTATCATATAACGCGTTCTCAATTTACTAACTATTTTTACAACTTTGAGCTTACTAATCAAAACTCACCATGTTATGTTAACCTTAACATTACACATTTAACATGCTAACACAACTTCAGTCCATGCCATGATGCTATATTAAGTCTACAAAGACCAATGTAAACCAGAATCTCAAACCGTAGGTATGGTAGCATTCGCCATACAAAAAGGCTTGGGGCCAAAGCAGTGCGCCCATTTTTTTGCCTTGGCACCTACGTGAGCTGCAGAGGTGTTCGAGACAGAATAATAAAGAGGTTAATGAGCGATGGTGACTTTAGCCCAACAAGCACAAAATTCACCCACAAAACAGTGATAATAACACGTAAAAGAAATATACAACTATCATAAACATGATTGGTCACCTATTCAATCACTTAGCACAATTTAACAACAACTAAAACCATTTAAATTTCTCAATTCTCATGTTTTTCATATAAAACTCCATTTTTGATATTCATCCTAAAAATCATCACTATGAATTCATTATTTGGCCAAATCACTTCATTCAAACTATGTTATGCTCATATCTCATTGAACTAACATATATAAACTTCAATTTATAATTTTACATACAAATTGGCTACTAAAATTGATACTTACATGATTACATATGAAAACATATATATACTGATAAAATTTCTATAGATATCCGAAATTAGCATGAATTTCTCGTTTAAGACACAATCTCCAGTTATCATATACTCATATAATCACAAGTAATCCCATAATATAGCAACAATTCAACAATTTGAAATTCACAGAGTATGAAAATTATTGTCGTAATATTCATATATATGCTTATAATATTAAAGTTGTAAAACATACCTTCAACTACAAATGCAAACACTGCTAATCACTTAAACTTCTTTGTGAAAATTAAGAAACTCTCTCAATTTTCTCTCGCTAACCTCTCAAGTTCTCAATTTTCTCAGAACTCAGTACTCTCACACTTGAAAGAAATAGAATGCGTAACACAAATAACCAACTGATATTCAAGCGCTAGAATAAAACTGATACCCCTTAATAACCCTACTAATTGTAAAATCAGTTACTAACATATATAATATAAATATATTATATTTATTATTTAAATTTATTTTTTTTATTTTATTTAAATTAGAAATTCAAAAGCCATAGCCATGAGGCTTTGTTTGGCAAATCATTTAAAATTAAAGAGTTAAAATACTTAAGCCTTGTTTGACAAAAACTAATTTAAATCCTTTTTTAATTTATTTTAATAAACACTTTAGTTTATAAACTATAATCACATATTATATTTTAATTAAATATAGCATTTTAGCAAATACCACAAAATTATAACACCTCATGGTATAAACAAATCTCTAAATTATAATTTAATTAAATTTAGAAAATTCTCTAATAAATTTAGATTCATCAATTCCACAATAGACATATCAAATAAATATTTAATATTACACATTAAAAATTTTGGATCGTTACATCCTTCCCTCCTTACAAGGATTCTTTCCCCAGAATCACAATTCAAACAATCAAATCGACACAAAGAGTGACATGACAAAGAAGTTAATCGACAAGCAGGGAGCAGAGAAAAAGTGAGCAGTAACGAGAATCCAAACTTTAAGCCGCATGGCGGCTACATAAGTTAATACTCGCGCCCACGCTCACCACACGGCTTGACCAGATTTTAAAGATGACTGCCTTGCCGCGATGATTACTAAGGGGAAGCGCACGGCCGCGCGCGACATCAAAGGCTACTGATCTGTTCTATTTTAATTTTTAATTTGGAAGAGTTGTATTGGTTTTAAACAATTCTGGTTGGTGCCAGACATATCATTGAGTAGTTTTTACGTGTTTTTCATATTGGAACTAGGGTTTTAAACTTTGAGAGATTTCCAACGTAGAACTAAGCCAAAACTTCATATTTTCTACTTCTTCTTTGGATTTTCTATCATTGTGGAAAACTACTGTTACTTTGTTGGATTTTAGTGAGGATTTGAATGTTACTATCAGATTGTAATCAACAATTAGGTTTGATCGATTCTATCCTTTCTCTTTAAATTGTTTGTTATTGTCCATGTTTTACTTTGATCCCATAATGGCTTTTGGTTCAGTCATGAACTAACTTCATTATAGGATTCTAACGGATTTTAATATGTAGTTTAATTTCATGCTTGACTGCTGGACTATTTTTCATATCATAAGGAATTTCTATCATGGTTGATTTGCATGCATGAATGATTGATCACCATTCGTTTTAGGTGCTTGTATGGAATTGAAAAATAACATGCAAGTATGGATTATAATCATGATAGCATGCGTATATGGGGCAGTTTTGCTTAGCTTTGTATTTCGTGAATCAGATAGACATATACTATTTCACTTTATGAGTTAAATCAAGGCTTGTGCTTGAATTCAATATGATTGCAATTTCACATAGACATATAGTGATTTTGGTTATATTGATGATTATGTGGTGTCTATTGCATGTAGATGTTGTGTAAGTAGGTTATAATGCATTGAAAAATGGTTATGTCTACATTAGTGCTCTTGGCTACTTTCCTGTGATATGTTAACAATATTGCATGATGGTAGTAATTAGATGAACTATTAAATGAAGTTAGGATCCCATTATTTTCATATTTGATTTATTACTTTATTATTCATATTTTAGTTATTATTTGCATTTAGAGTAATTCACAATTATAAGCATTAGTTTAAGAAAATAAAAATAGTGATTTAGTTGATGCATAATAGTTTAATTTAGTCATCCTTCTCTGTGGATCGATACTCGACTTACTCTGTACTGCTTGTTGACACATCTATGCTTGCATGAGTTAGAGCTCTTTTGTTAGAACTAAAAAAGAGGCAACAGTTGTTCTGCTTAAAGAACTACACCTATCTACTTAGGGTCCACAAATACCCATACATACATAATCCTCCATGTAGGGAGGAAATCAAAGTCCGGACAAAGAAACTCTAGTACTTGAGTCTCAGTTGGACAAAACCAATAAAACCCCTGAAATGACCAATCTCAAAGAAGATCCAGACATCGGTGATATCAGGAAGAAAGTCCTTCAAATGGAAGAGACCATTCGGTCTATTAAAGGGATTAGAGCACACAAGAGTGTTTCATATGCTGAAATTTGTATATTCCATGGTGTTCATTATCTAGCGAAGTTCAAGACTCCTAACTTTGAAAAGTATGATGGGTTTGGAGATCCTTACACACATTTGAATGTATTCATTGGAGAACTCAAATCTTATGTCGAGGATGAGAAGCTCAGAATGTAGCTGTTCCAGAAAAGTCTGACTGGAAAAGCCCGATTGTGGCAAACCAGATTAGGCAATTCAAAGATTCATAGTTGGGAAGAGCTGGCCCATGCCTTCCTTAGTCAGTATAATTTCCAGTCTAAGATGGCTCCTAACCAGTACCAAATTATCAAGTTTAAGAAACAAGCCAATTAGTCCTTCAGAGAGTATGCTCAAAGGTGGAGGCGCCTTGCTACTCAAGTTATTCCCTCTACGACTGAGTCAGAAATGGTGATGACCTTCATAGACATACAAGAAGCTCCCTTCTATGAGAGAGTCTTAGCTGTAACGCCCGAGAAAATTGGATTTTTATATGAATTAAATTAATATAATTGATTATTTATGTGAGTAAGCTATATGAAGGTCGTTCTATAACCTAGAATGTGCGGATGTGGTTAGGATTCTAGCTATGTTCTAGAATTAATTGTTTTGAATTTCCAAGATAAAAATAAAAGTTTTCTAAGAAATTTCCGTAAAAATACTATTCATCCATTTCTGCTCGGGAATTAAGTTTGAAATTCTGAGAAACGTGTAATGATAGAATTCTAAGATGAGATAAATATATAATAATATTTTTGTTATGGCAAACAAAGTTTTTGCTTGCGGACTTAAAACCTAAGGGTTAGGGAAAGTGAGCTCCGCGAAGGAAATGATTACGTATAATGATTAGGGTTATTATACGTGTGAAATATGAGTATGATACTAGATAGTATACGAGTATAGTATGAATAATATTATGACGTATAATACAAATATCGTACGAATACTATACAAAGAGAATGCTTGAGTTATACGAGTAGAATATGATTAGTTCTTATTGGACTTTTATTTTATGGATTTTGTAGAATCCAATTGGACTTGGATTATGTCAAGCCCAATGTTTTGTGAAATAAAGCCCAAGATTGAGTATTATTAAGGCCCAATGTTAGGTTAAATCAAGCCCGATCCAAGAAACCAAACCACGGATCGAACCAATGGGTCACCGGATGGATAAAACACATGGGCCAACCCATGGGGGAACCCACAAGGCCATGGGGACCAGCCACTTGGTGGCCAAGTAAAGTAGTTCCACTTGTAAAGTGGATTTAATTGGTTGCTAAGAAATGAAGGAGGTGGATAACTTAACTAATTTTCCTTCCATTTGGTTTCCTAAATAAGGAAGCTAGATTAGTTCATTTGTTTATCTTACAAACAATGACCAGCGTATATTGAGAGAGAGAAAAGTGAGTTGTCAAGTAATCAAGTGATCTTGAAGTAAAACATCCAAGTTTTAACCAAGAACGTGAAGAACGTTAAGGTAATAATTCGTAAAACCTTAGTCTTCGATCCATTTATTTTTATTTTTTTGTAGAGAATCATGAATTGGTGGAGCATGTCCCTTCCGGAGTAATAAGGATGGCTATTGGTAAATTAAAACATTGATAAGCCATGTATAAGTAAGAATCATAAGCGTTTAAATAAGCTTAAGCGAAGAAAACTTTTAAGCGATGATTTTGTTGTTGATAGACAAATTGAAGACCATCATTCATAGGTTATGTGCATATTGCTTGGTTAGGTTATAGATGATGAATCAATGGATTGGTTCCATTTGATATGGCGTATAAAACTCGAGTAACGAAGTTATAGCGAAATTTAAGAGATTAGGCATTAAACGTTGAAATCGTAGAATTTTCGGATTTGTAGTCAAAACTCATCGTTTAATTTAAAAACTCTAGTTTTTGATGGAGTAATGTAGAATAATGTATTTAAGAGTCGTGGAATCAAGAATGGTTGAATTTTGACCTAGAATGAAGAAAATGAATTAGGAACGCTCTCGAATGCAAAACGAACGCATAAAAACCTGGCAAGAAAAAGAGCTTAAGGGACTAACAGAATGGACCCCAGATTTGGGGGCATCACAGGTTGGTATCAGAACTATAAGCACAATGCGTGAAGAACCCTGAGCATTTTGCTGGTGACGTCCCTATAAGGGAATGCACCGAAGCCTGACTTTCCGTAGGGGACGTTGAGCAAGTCAGTGGCAAATTGATTGGTGCCCTTGTGAGGTGCTATTGTAGAAAGCACCATTAGCGCCACGGGTTAGTATCAAAGCATTAGGTTTTAAAACTTAAGGGGGAAGAACCTTAGACTAATAACCTCGTTAGAAGGACTTGAACTCGAGTAAAATGAGTTAATTAAGTATTGAGGAAACTCAGTATCGAAAGGTTTAAAAGATGCAAATTAACCCTAAATAAACTAAATGTGATTTGTGCTTATATTATTGTGTATTATGTACTAATCAACATGTTATGTGTTATTGTAGATGTCCATCTATAGCTCCATATATAGGGATATATACGTGGTGAGCGAAGAGTCCGTTAATCGGGTAGAGCCTGTACGTATGCCCATGGCGGGAGTACCAGTAGTGATCATAGAAGAGTCTGAGTCGAAGGAGGACTATTCGGAGGAAGATTATTCTGAGGAAGATATGGAAAACATGGGATCGATGTCATATCTCGATATGGTGGTCAATGGGGATAAGTAGATAGAGGTAGCATCGTTTAATATGGTGGTACCTACACTAGAGCCAACACCTCCAGATGTAATGAAGGCATTGTATCTAGCGGTGCTTGACCGAAATATGCAGCTGCGCACTGTTATGTAGAACTAGAATAAGGAATTTAGTGATCTCTATGACGCGAAGGAGTTTGCAGAAGCAAATTTTGAGTTAGAGCATGATGAGAAGGTACTCGTGACAGATAAGGAGAGGGACTATAAGAATGAGGCCGTAGAGCTTCATAAGGAACTGGTTGAGAAGAACCAAAAGATAGCACAGATATCTTACATCCATGAGAGTGCTCATGAGGATTTTAAGCTAAAAATTACTTTTTATTCCATTGAGTCGGGACAGACTCGACATACTATTAGTCGAGATATTGTTTCGATTCTTGCAAATTAGAAGCATGAGAATGCTGTCAAGCAGTATTAGTATTAGATGGAGGAGGTATAAATCAATAGATCTTTTTGTATGTGTTGTGACGTAAAACCCTCTTTTGTATAAATAAAGGGTAGTCTTTCTGTAAATCCTAATTTTTGTAGAAGTCAATCGTGGGATAGAAGTGTAATAGCTTTGGCTATGGAATCAAATTGTAAATAGTTTTGAACTATGAAGAAGCATGTTAATATAATGAAGTTTTTATTTAATGTGCCTTGATGTGATATGAGTTGTCCTTAAGGGACTAACTGAATGGACCCATTTGAAGCTGCATTCTTAAAGGCCAAACCATGGGAAGTGGGGTACTTAGTTTGTTAATAGGAGCGAGGACCCATGAGTATGGGCAACATTAAATAAACCCGTAGAAGGTAAAATCGGAAAAAGGTTGACCAAGTTAGTTTTTAAAACCAAATTGTTGGTAGAACAACTACGGGGCATATATACACTTAATATACATGGTAAGACCATTCCTATATAGTATATATAATGATAACTTTAGGAGATGAATGTCATTTTTTTTAGAAATTAAACGAAGAATGCGTTGTATAAGGAAGTAAATTGTATTAAATATTGGTAATTAACCAATGATAGTTGAGTATTGGTTTAGTGATGTAAGAATGTTAATAAGCCTTAATGGAAGATAGTTAAGTCAAAATTACTTTTATTATTAAAACAATTTCAATTAAGATAAAGAAGATAAAAAAGTTGGTAAAAACAATGTGATTAGATTGTTTGGTAACTAATTACAGTGTGCTATGTAAATATATCATGTTTAGACTGTAAAGACCAAGAACTGTTGAATTTTATTTGAAGACTCTTGAAGGCAAGTTTTCGTAATGCTTGTCTAACCTTCGTGTTAGCCAGGTTTTCTGTGATTCATGTTATGAGATGCATGAATTGTTTTACGAAATTGTCGATGCCAGTTTTAACTCGGCTAGACTATTCTTAAGAGTTAGATTGATTTGTTTATAAGTCTTTCGGTATAGAACTGTTAACGATATCCTATGCAAAGTATTTGGTACAGATTCAAGGTAAGGTTACGTATGGGCAAACAAATGTATTTTCATCGATTATTCGATGGGCACGTGAGGTTGCCAAAACTTAAACGTATATACATTTAATGGATGACTGTTGATCAACATAGAGTACTATACATTTAACGGATGACTGTTGATCAACCTAGAAGTGCTCGTAAGATATATCAGACTTATGGACTTAGTGTCGGGTTGTCCTTTTTCACGAATGAAAACCAAAAGAGAATATTCATGGTATTTTGACCAACTCCGAATTCCTACACTACTATATGTATTTTGGAATTGTCTTTATGAAATAAGGGAAGTGTTATTTAATGTTTCATAGTACTTCATAGCTATTTGTTCAATTATTGAAGATAATCATATAATTCTCGACGTGGTATTAATATTATCTATTGCCAGACTTGCTGAGCTAGTTATGCTCACTTCTTGCTTAAATTATATGATTACAGCTAAGGCTGAACGAACCGAAGATCCTAGTAGCGATAAAGGCAAAGCTAAGATGGATAAGTAGATTATCCTGTAATAGACTAGTATATTTGTAAGAATCATATTATGATAAACAAAGAATGTATCAGTTTCAGAACCTGGGAAGGATTTATTACTACTATTGTAATAAGAATGTAGTAATTATGTTTATTTTGATGTTGTTTCAATGGAATGAATGTATAGTGATGAGTACCGTGTAGCACCATATCTGTGGTTTGAAATTTCCCGGATTTAGGGGCGTCACATTAGCTGACATTGGCAAGCCATTTTTTGAAATGATCAAACACGGAGAAATGGATGAGATGAGATTGAAGTCAGGAAAGATTCAAGACCTAGCAGCTCTGAAAGCTATTGTTGAGCACATCCAGTTTATGAGTTATGGAAACAACCCCAGGAGGGTCCATAAGAAGAAAGAGGAGGATGTTTCCTTGATACTACAAGGCCATATAGGCAGTCAGAACATGCCTATCCAAAGGAGAAACTACTCCCATTTTCAAGCACAATCTTTAAACCCTCCATTTCCAACGATTGGAGAAGTTCGACGCACTCCAGTATTTACACCCCTAGGGGACTCACTTGAGAATATTCTCAATCTTCTGACTACCTAGAAGAAAATTACCCATCTTCTTCCACCTTCCATTTCAAATGGGAAGCATTTTCATGCTACCCTAAAATGTGCCTATTATGTCGGAGTTCCAGGACATGATACTCAGGATTGTTGGGCCTTGAAACACAAGATCCGGGATTTAATTGATAACGGTGAGAACGTGGTGACCAAACTCGACCAACCTTATTTGCAAGACAACCCTCTTCCTCAACACAAAGAAGAAAAGGTTAATATGATTAATTGGAGCAGTGGACAGAGTTCCAATTACTGTGGTGAACCCTCCCAAACCAACAAGGATAGTACTGATAAATGGTATTATACACAGTTCTAGTTTATGATGGAACAGAAAATGAAGGCTCTGTGTGAGCAAGTTAATCAATTTGCAGAACTGGTGATCCATCAGCACCAATTCACACACCAATTAGTTAGTTTGTTTTGTACATGGGATTAAACTTTTCACCTGCAGTTTGTCCTGAACACGGGATCAAACTTTTTGGTTGCAATCCGTCCTTCACATGTGGCGAACTTCGTCGACCTAATCTTCCCAATACACGGGAGTACATAGGGAACCATTTTTTAATGGCACGATCACACAATAAAAAACACAAAAATATACTTCTACAACTTTCTACACCTTTTTATATACAACGTTGAACCTCTTACACCAGGTTTAAACTACGCAGACCTGATCTTCTCTTCAATAGGAGTACATAGGCATCCATTTATGGTTTGGTCTTACGCCCTACCAAAACACAAATACTTGTCACATGGTACTGGGATCAACCTTCAATTCACCACACTTCATCGGCTTCAGACCAAAGGGATGGAATTAACTGATCTGTAACGCCCAAAAATTTTGGTACTTGAAACCCGAATTCAGTGCTTTACGATACCATTTCTATGAGCGGAAATAATACTAATAATAATAACAATAATATAAATATCAAAATTAACTTACATTTATCAGAGTCTAATCCCAAGTACGCAACCTTTACTATAATTTTTTACATGATATATAATACATATCATAGTCTTAATATAGTATAACTATTACAAAAGATACCAATGAACATATTCTGTTTGCTTTCCTTTTCAGTTGTTCTTGTCTGAACCTTCGGGTTGATTATGCCTAGCTGAAAACATTTAAATTTATAGCAAGAATGAGCATTTGAGTGCCCAGCAAGTAATAACAATTATAATTATATTTAGCTGATAGAATTAAATGTTTTCTTTGTACATCACTTCTACAACGAATTAATAGTTGTGAAGTAAACTGAACCAATCATAATCATATATTATTTCTATATCTAGGTTTTTTGAAACTACGTATTGACTATATATATAGGGTAGTCGACAGACTATGAACATTATTTTCTATTTTCGAAAAGGTTAGATAGAACTTCATCTGCTAACCGTCATAACTTACGAGCATGGGGGTTTAAATCCCAGGGACCCTGTATTGATCAATACTACATGCAAGAACGATGTTATCGTTCACTCTGTCTGCCCTGGGTGCATAAAATTTTTCCCATGTTCGGGATGTTCATACTTAGTCGTGAGTCCAAACTAAAGCAATTTGATTGGATACAAAAAGGTTTTATCATATTCAACAATATTTCTAAATCTGTGTCTAGCTAATCAAATAGCTTAGAGGTATAAATATATATATATATATATATATATCAACATGTGATTAAATATAATGACTATCCAAGTGGGGACACTTGTATAACCATATATAGAAATTAACGAACAGAATATATATTTGAATTACAATATACTAACATGTTGAAAACAATGATCGGATATAGTATATATCACAATAGGGTTAATAATCTAGTACAATAATAATATAATTCTGAAACTTTCTTACTCATGGCCATTGCATAAAGAAAATGCAAAGGTAGGATACTTGCCTAGTCTGCTGCTTACAATACGCAACTTAGTTTTATCTTTTATATCATGACCTATCATTAATAAAATTATTTTATCGATTAGAATCACACATTATAACACATAGTAATGCTTATTGCAGTCAGCACATAACCTAATCACATTGTCACACATGTTTCACAGTCATTGACTCACAAACAAACATTAATACAGTCAAACTATCTAAGTCTAGATCAATTTCTGAAACCTATCGGCGTATCGACGGCTTTATCGGGTAATTATCGAGTCTAAGACTCTATATCGAAGTTCAATATCCATTTAGACTAATTAAATAACAGTCATATCATTTGTAAATGACTTACAATAATTTTTAAACAATTATTATAATTTATCACGAATTTTCAAACACTGGAATCATTATAAAATAATTTAAATATCAAATAATTCTATTATCATTAATATTTAATTAATATTAAACTATTAATAAAACCATTTCCAAAATATTAAAGTTATTTATAATAACTTAGAATATTTTTAAAGTATTAATATACCACTTATATGATTTTAAAACATTTAAAAACCATTTTAATTACTTACCATTAATATTTAAATATTAATGTACTATTTATCAAATATTAAAAGTCATTAATTATAACTTAAAATATTTTTAATTCATTAATATCCTTTTAAATAATTTTTAAATAAATAAAACTATTTTTAAACTATTTTTTAATATAATTATTAAATAAATTTAATATCATTAATATTAAATTAATATCATTAATATTAAATTATTAATGAGATTATCATTTAAATATTAAAATTTATATTTTATTACTTCAAATATCTTTAAATACTTTATTTTCATTTAAAATGATTTTTATAATATTAAAATCATTTTTGAACTAATTTATTTAATATAATTATTAACTAACCTTAATATCATTAATATTAAAATATTAATATTTTTCATGACAAAATATTAAAAGTTATATTTTATAACTTAAAATATTTTTATAACCTTTAAATTATTTTTATATGATTTATAAATCATTAATTCTATTTTTCATAATTTATTTAATACATTTATTTAATAACTTAAATATCATTAATATTATGAAATTTCATCTCAAAATATTAAAAGTCATTAAAAATAACTTGAAATATTTTCTTATATCATAATATAATTTTAAATGATTTTTCAAGTATTAAAATCATTTTTAAATAATTTATTTAATATAATTATTAAATAAATTAAATACCTTTAATATTCTAAAAATATTAAATATTTATGAAATATATCCAAAATAATTAAAATATAATTTTGGACTTAAAAATAATTTTTAATAATTTATTTTGTATTTTTAATAATTAAAACTAATTTTTCTATTTATTTAATAAAAATAACTAATTTTTAAAATAAATCATCATTAATAATATTTTTATAATGGCAGTAACTGGTCGCTATAGATGTTCTTCATGTTATTAAGCCCAAACCCAGAAAACATATCAGTCACTAAGGGCACCATTTTGACCATCAATAATTCGTAACTCATGATGTTTTCTGGAACAACTAAACAACAGATCTTGTAGTTCTAGGTCGATACTACATGATCTAACAAGAAACATTGCCAAACAGCATTAAATAAGTGAGATCTGGGGCTTTAAAAAAGTTGTCAGGCCTGTTCTTCATTTTCTAGGTTACCAGAAATGAAGAACAGCCAAGGTATCTATTTTGCAGGCTCTGAATCTAGCATTGTGGGCTTAGTCTGTGTAATATGAAGATTCCATCATGTAGAATACATGTCAAAGACCAATTATATAACATAATATAGATCTAACATCAAAACAGTTAAGAAATCAAGGGCGGTCTAAGTGGTCGCTAGAAACTGTTCTTGAACATTTCTGGAAAACCCAGAAATGTTCATAAGCAGACGGTCAACCCACTTTTGACCTTGCATAACTTCGATCCCATTAAATATCTAGGTTGTCTAAAGACTTTAATATGTTGTCTTCATATCAAGCTACAACAACAAAACAACAACTGGGCCAAAACATCAAAAATCAGCAAGATCAGAAGCTTTGAAAAGCTTGTCAGAGCCACCTGGAAAATCTGGGCTGCCAATATTTTCAATTTTCGTGGTCCGTCAATGACCTTTGACAACATATATCTAACATTCTGTATATGATCTGGACTTGATTCAAGTTTCAGATCCAAGATCTCACATCATACTACATATTCAAACCTTTAAACAACAGAAAAACATATCATACAAAGATTAAAGAGGTCTGACATTTGACTGTCAAACACAAAAACAACAATTTCCAGATTCTTGAAATCTTCAAATCTGAGCTTATAGATGTTATGGATCTAACATCTATTGTAGACACTCGAAATTTTTCTGCACAACTGTTACTAACATTACAGGAGGGCAGAATCGTCTTTCGGAGATAACCCTGGAAGACAGCTCAGATCCATTCCGGATACAACCGGAAGTTCGGTCTCCATTCCGGATACTACCAGAGGATCAGTTCACATCCCGGACCACACACCGGGAACATCAGTTCACAACCCGGACCACACACCGGGAATCTCATTCTCAACCCCGGAACACACACCGGAAGGATCATTTCCAACCTCGGAGATAACCCCGAGTTTTGTCCTTGGCGATAACCCCGATGAATGTTGTTGCAGTTCCGACGATAAATCCAGAAATGCTTGTTTCAAACACATCCTATTAGCTTCAATCTCAGACCTCCTGCCGAGGCACTCATATCTCAAACTTGGAACTAACACCGGGCATACAGGCACTTACAAGATGACCTTGCGACATTCAAACACTTGCAGCAGTCCAATCTCAGATGTAACCCTGAGCAACGTCTGCTTTCAACTCAAACCGACGATAACACCGAAGAAGATTCAAACGTCATCTTGCCAATTCAACACCTACACGTCATCTCGACATTTTAATACATACATACATACAATAATGTCCCACAAGAACCGAGGAGTTACAATCTCGAATGACTATTACGCGTGGTAGTACACTGGATAGAATTTGAAGCTTGAAGACCATGGGCATGGTCCCTTCTTCTTGATTTCGTACAACCTCTAATCCATTTCATTGCGTAACTCTCGACACAAGCGGTCCGAAGAAGGTCACATATACCTCGTTCGGATGCTCGGATTGAAGTTCTACAAGTTCGAGCGGACATTACAGTGCGTGAGTGCACGTACTCCGAGACGACGGGACCCGCGAAGCCCGGGCCCACCACGACCAGCCGCAGGTAAACTTGCGGCCATCAGTCTATAAATATAGGCTGGGGGTCAGCCATTTTAAGAGAGAGAAGAGAGGGAAAAGGTGAGGAAGCCCTGTCCAATTTACTCTGTACACACCCATATTGAGTGTTTCCTCTTCTTTTAGCTCACATATAGCTATCTTTTGTCCGGCGGGAGCTGAGTATTTATCCACATAAAGTCATAGAAGTCTACTTTGGCAGCCCACTGTAAGCCTTCTTACATTTTATAAAGCTTTTCTTCTCATTATAGCACACACTGTTATACACATTGAGAGTCATGTGAGTGTGTTTGCACGGACTTGATAAAAGTGGTTTTCATTTTACATTCGTATATATATACTTATACATATATGTATATATTTTTATACTGGACTAACATTATCGAAGTTATGCCTCGATTGAGCCTGAACTTGATGCAGAGCGTTTAATTGCTTTTATATATATATATATATATATATATATATATATATATATATATATATTTACATTTTGTCTGCGCTTGAGTTCACTTACGTGGCGGTTGATAGCTTTTCTGACTTTATTTACATTCAAGTCCACTTTGGAGTTTATTAAAGTGGCGGTTGATAACATTTAATGCTTTATTTACATTTCGATCCCCATAGAGTTGCTTCGTGGTGGTGATCATGCACACACACACACACACACACACACACACACACACACACACACACACACACATATATATATATATATATATATATATATATATATATATATTTACCGTATATATATATATATATATATATATAACTGCTTAATGCTTTCCATACAAATTGCAGTATCATGTGAGCCTAAGAATCATGTGATCACAGATTCAGTCTACTAAATCTAGATTTGGTTCCCGTGATGAACCTTTTCCAACTGTAAGCAGCTTGTACATTATAAAAGAAAACAAGCCAAACATTCGGAAAATAAAATGGAAGTATCAAAGACATTAATTACTATTGAGCACAGGGTTTGAAAAAATCTTTTTTATAAAATTTCATTGCTATATCTTGTTTAAAACTGAAATTTCTACAAAAATTCAAACCCTATGTATATAGGTGCAACGATGCATAACACTACTTCCAAATAATTGCACATTGATCCACACCCACACACACACATTCGTATAACAGTTTCTTTGAAAAGTGGCGATCACCGTGGCAACACAGATGTCGGGGGGGGGGGGGTGCTTAACACCTTCCCTATGCATAACCAAGCCCCTGAACCCTAAATAAATCTCAGTTTCACAGACCCGTTTAGAAGTGTAACATCACTGGGTCAACGTGCAAACCTTTTCGGTTGCGTTGGTGCAACCAGTTAAATGCACAAACTGGCGACTCTTAAAGTCAAATCGTCAACATTATACATGTAAAACCTTTTTCACTTGTTTTTTCAAACAAATCTCACATTAACATGAGAACACCAAAGAACAAGTAACGAAAAGGGACATCAAAAAATCACGACGTCGACAGGTGGAAACTCTGCTGGGGACTCCAGTAAGAGGGCTTAAGCCGCTGTTACAAGCTTTTCAAAATTGTTATATGCTTGTGTGTGAATGTTGCATTTACATTTATGATGAATGTGTACTAATGCATCTTAAATTTGACCGCTAAATATCTATCTGTGATATTAGTGCTTCGCACATGTCATCATTTTGCATAAACGGTGAGACACGTTGTATGCGAATGTATGTTGTGTGGTTACTCCACCAGGAGGCTATCCTGTCGGTGTTTGATTATTGGATTGTAGGAAGATTAATTCCACGGGGCTCAGGAAGATTCGCTCCAGTTGAAAGACCTGATTAACTTCCCGTCGAGTAAATTGCGATGATCTGGGAACCTTCATGCCAAAAAGTCGTGAGAGTAACCCTAAGATAGGTCAACCTCTAATAAACCAAACGCGGAGGAAAGTCTCTTCATACTTTCCATTTTCAATTACTTGTAAAAGCATTTACTTGTAATTTTATTCCATGTTCATCCATATGTAATGGAAAATATGAAGAATATTTGTGCATGCATGACATGTTATCAATTAACAACCGGTTTTGCAGGACAAAATTCCTAAAACGGACATGTTATGATAACATTTACATTACCCTAAGACTAAACTACATAAGTCTTTTGTAGGGAAGCAATTGTGCCTGTTACCCGCTTAAAATCCAAAAAGGCCACAAGCCTACAGCTAATCATATCTTCTTCTGACCATTCTAATACTGTTTACCAAGAAGAATTTGACGGATTGAGTAAACAAATCACAGACTTGGCTGTTCTACTAAAAGAATTGCACTAGTCCACTTAGGGTACGAAGATACCTACACATACAGAATCCTCTACACAAGAGGGAGCCTAAGGTCTGGAAAAAACAATTCCAGAACCTCAGTTGGATACGACCAACAAAGACCCTGAAAACACCTATCTCAAAGGAGAATCAGACATCGGTGATATTAGGAAGAAGGTCCTTCAAATGGAGGAAACTATCCGTGTTCTCAAAGGGATTGTAACACATAGCAGTGTTTCATATACAGACCTTTGCATATTTCCTGGTGTTCAATATCCAGAGAAATTTAAAATCCCTGATTTTGAAAAGTATGACAGATTAGGGGATCCTTATACCCATTTAAAGGTATTCATTGGAGAACTTGGATCTTACGCAG
Source organism: Panax ginseng (assembly GCA_020205605.1). Classification (NCBI taxonomy): domain Eukaryota; kingdom Viridiplantae; phylum Streptophyta; class Magnoliopsida; order Apiales; family Araliaceae; genus Panax; species Panax ginseng. The sequence continues at coordinate 77,303,128 of CM035137.1, read as the reverse complement.
AAAATGAAAAGCTCGTAATGCAAATTGTTTTTAAGAGTCTCGATTGGAGAAGCTTTGTTTCATGGTATACCAAATTAGACAACTCAAAGATCCGTAGTTGGGAAGAGCTGGCTCATGCCTTCCTCGCTCAATACAGTTTTAAATCTCAGATAGCTCCTGACCGGTACCAATTACCAAGGTCAAGAAACAGTCTAATGAGTCATTTAGAAAGTATGCTCAAAGGTGGAGGCGCCTTGCTGCTTAAGTTATTCCTTCCATGACAGAATTAGAAATGATCATGACTTTAATAGATGTACTGGAAGCTCCTTTCTATGAAAGAGTTCTAGTTGGTATTTGGCAAACCATTCTCTGAAATGATCAAGCATGGAGAGATGGCTGAGATGGGATTGAAGTCTGGAAAAATTCAAGACCTAGCCGCTCTTAAAGCTGTTGCTGAACACATCCAGTCCGGATCTTATGGAAACAACCCCCGGAGGGTCCATAAAATAAAGAGGAGGATGTTTCCTTGATACTACAAGAATAAAAAGGCAATCAAAGCATGCCTATACAGAGGAGAAACTATTCCCCTTTTCAAGCACAATCTTCAAACCCTCCATTGCCTAAAGGTGGAGATGCAAAGCGACCTCGAACGTTCACACCCTTAGGAGACTCACTCGAGAATATTCTTATCTTCTGACTACTCAGAAGAATATTACACATCTTCTTCCACCAGCCAACCCTAATGGGAGGGATTTTAATGCTACTTGGAAGTGTGCTTATCATGCCGGAGCACCTGGATATGACACTCAAGATTATTTGGCCTTGAAACACAAGATCTAAGATTTAATAGACAATGGTGAGATTGTAGTCACCAAACCAGATCAACCGCATGTGCAAGACAACCCTCTTCCTCAACACAAAGAAGAAGAGGTCAACATGATCAGTTCCAGTTTTAATGCCAACCATCTCAGACCATCAAAGACGATGATGCCAGATGGGATTATGCAAAGTTCCACTTTACTATGGAATGAAAGATGAAAGCTCATTACTAACAAATTGAGCAATTGGCTGAACTAGTGACCCATCAGCATCAAGTCACACGCCAATTAATTAGACAGGAGCATGCCTATCTCCTTCCATTTGTTATGAATGCTCCACCATCACCTTCAAAAAGTGAAGATATGGAGGATAAGGTTGTAAAGAGAGCAAATGCTAAAGCCCGTCGGGATTTTTCCAATCAAAGGGAATTTACCTATCTCGGCCAATCTATGGAGGAGATATTGCAAATATTGATCAACAAAGGAAGAATTACCTTCATTCTACCTCCAATCAATCCCCGCTCTGGACGGTTCAATTTTGACGAAGTGTGTCAATATCATTCACACTCTCGCGGTCACATCACAGAAGAATGATGGGCACTCCGCCATCTCATCTAGAATCTTATTGATAGCGGTGTCCTACAAATCGCAGATGATTACACTTTGCAACTCAAGAGTGGGAATGCATGTCCTACCAAATGGAAGGAATCAATAGCAGTTATATCCGAAGTGGATGATGAGACTATCAAAGTATTTCCTATACAACCAATTCAACTCAAAGGAGCTGACAATCCTTTGAAAGTGGCCACACCTGAGCCAATTTCTTTACCCTTCAGACCACAACATCCTGTTGTTAGCTAGCACAAAGTTCCATGGAATTATGGAGAAGCTGAAGGATCTACGTCTCACACTACTGCTACAGTATCAAAGGATAATCCATTTTATCTTCCTCAACGGTTTATGAAGCCTACTTGCAAAGCCAAGGGGAAGATTCCCATGGAGAAAATTGAAGAATTCCTCCACACTATGAGCCACAATGAAGCCAATGTGGTTTTAAGCTTACAACAAGCTCCACACCAGATATCTATACTATATTTGGTTTTCTCTTCCGAGGATCATCGGAAGATCTTATTGTAGGTTTTGGAAGAAGCCTATCTGCCAAAATTAGTGGATGTGGAAAGATTTCAACATCTACTTGATCACATTTTCAACAACAATGTGATATCTGTGACGCCCCCAAAATACGTGTACATCACCCATTCTGAGTCGCCAAATACATGGTACAGAAACAATTTCAACTTTTATTATTACAATTATCGTACAAAATACGACAACACACATGCTGTGAGTTTAAATACAAATATTGTCTTCTAGACAATATCCACACTCAAATAAGTCCTCATTACATTTATTGATACACTATTTTACAAAAATAGAGAGGACAGCTAAAACAACTGTCTAGGACCATCACTCTTTACCCCGACTGGTTCCTTCTATATTTTTACCTCCTGAGAAGAAAAATGGAACAAAAAGGAAAAGGGTGAGCTCAACTAGCCTAGTAAAGAATATTATGACTAAGATAAAGAACAACAATTTATTGTTAGCCTTCAACAAATCAGATAAAATATAATGGACAACCAGTTTTAGATCAACATTCGCAGCGAAAATAACAATTCATTAAAAGAGTTAAGTAGAGAATGAAATCTACTATCATCTATGAATTTAAAAGTCCATCATCAATATTTTATCCCTGTAACATCAATCAATATACATCTTGCATCAAATATTCATCTTTGCACTACGGGCCAAAGATATTCATTTGTATCACCAGTTGGTCATGTTCATCTCAACACCTGCTCATCTTTGGACTACGGGCCAAATATATCCATCAGGTAATCATACATCTTTGCACTACAGACCAAAATTATTTATCACGTATCACCATTAAAGACTGAGGATGATGAAAAATATTTTAGAGAACGAATCTAGTGAGACAAAAGGATAAAGATTAGAGATTCGTACTTTAGATAATTCAAGTTTAAAAATGCTCCATAATAATCCATGGTGAAGATCAAAACATGGATTCAATTTAAAGAATAAGGGTCACAACAGATAACTTGAAAGAAAAAAAAAATTCTTTTTGTGAAGAGTACCTATGAACAAGATTCGTGGTGTACGAGAATCGTGAAAGTGCTCGTGAACAAGAACTATGAACGAATCGTGAGCAGTTCTCGATCATGAAAAGTTCCAAATTTGATTAAAAAGTTCAGATCAATATTCCTATGAAATGATATTAGATGAAGCAAAATTTTTAATCATTTCAGGAATTATAGAAGCAATACTTAGCATAGTAAGTTCAAATTTAGGAATACGAGAGGAAATAATATCGCTTACATAATATGGAGTATAAAAGGAAATTATATTTCTCACGAGTATTGCAATAAATAATATCATTTACCTTAGTAGAAGCTTGGATTTGACTGGAATATCGGATATTATTCTGAGAAAATCTTGCAGAAAAACTATGCTCAAAGTATTCTTATACTCAAGAAAATACTCACAATACTTTAGAATAAGAATTTCTGATTTGAAAGTGGTGTGTTGAGGAAGGAGGGTTATCCCTCTATTTATAGCAACAGAAGGAGAGATAAATTAATCTGCGTAATTTTCTTCTTGCCAAACCTTTGCCTAACTCTTCTTATTTTTCCATAGTTTAGGACCCATTCTTTGAAAGCAAGATTTGAAAAGTCTTTGCTGGAGCATAATTACATGCCTAACTTCATACATTTTCCACATGGGTGGGTGCCACCCTTTGAAAACCATATCTGCAGGCAACAAGTTCTATCAAAATAATTGGCCTAACATTTCATCTATTTCTCTACATAACCTCCTAATTCAAAGATTGAGGCCCACTTAAAACAAAACTTTGCAGACCTAAATTATTCACCCACCAATTCCACTAACCAACTCTGTGACGCCCCCAAATCCGGGTTACTTGACCCCCGAGTCTGGTGCTCACGATCTATAATACAAATAATATTTAACTACCCATATATATAGATAGTAACATACATAAGACTTTATCAGAGTTTGATAATACATTACCAAGGTTCTCTAACCTTAACATTACAAACATACCCTTTAGATATACATAAGGGTTTACAAACATAACATACTAATAATGCTATTCATAACTAATTTATTACAACGCCTTTGCCTTTGTCCTTTGCAGCACCTCCTGCAACTTCGTCTCTAGCTAAAAAGTTTTATTTAGCAAGGGTGAGCAACTAATTTGCCCCGCAAGTTAAGACATACAATAAATGTATAAGAATTCAAAACAACAAACTATCTATTTTGATAGAATGAAACCAATATTCGGGGAGCTTTGAAATAGCTGAACAAATTTTTATTCAATAACAAGTCTTCTCGTATACTATACAACACAATAATTCAATAAAGAAAGAGTACAACGCTTTCAAAGTTTCTACGATATTCTAATGAATAATCAAGAATCAATTCTATAAAATAACAAAGTGGAATGTTTTCTAGATTTATACTGAGCGGTCACACTAGATCTTGAACTTATCTTCTCGGGTATCTATCAAAGATTTACTTTGATATCTACTCAGGTGTATCAGATAACCATAAAGATTAAATCATACCCCTCTGCAAGTACTCAGAGCCGGCCAACTCTTTGTACCCTATATTATGCATAATACTTATGTCGCGCGAAATGATTTAATATACGATTTAATGATATTCCCTTTTTATAAAAGGTTGTTCTTCTCAGTCTCAGAATCAAGATTTGATTTAACAACGAAATACTATAATTTCAAATTCTATTTACTTCTCGATCTAGCCGAAATAATTGGCATCGATCTTGTCAATAATAATTGAATTTATTTTCTCGAATCTATCAAATTCTAACAAATGTTTGTCTAGCCAGAATAATTAGCTAAGACATTTCTCAGTATAATTTGACAATAAATAGGAATTATCTGTACTGTCAATTCTAACTTTTACAGATATGAATATCCAACAACAGTAATTCTACGAATATATATTTTCTAAATCAGTAATTTAATTTCAACAATAAATCCTTGGACGTGGTATAATTAGCAATAATTATCCACCAATAATAATTAATGAAAATAACTCAAGGTTGAGTTAGGGAACTTGCCTCTTCCGCTGATTACAGCTACACAATATAATTAACTGCGTTCGTAAGACCTAAAATTAACAATGTCGGTCTCACAATTAGCACAATATTTCATAACACGTAACACTGTAATTTACAGTCAAACTTCTCCTAGGCATATTACCACATAGCCACATCAGTGTTTATAACCTATATAAACACATAACAAGTCTAACTATTTCGATCTGGTTGGACTTCAGTCCGTTCTCGGTGTTCTGGTCACCTTATCCGACAATTAACATAGTTATCTGTCACTTACACTTGGTCTCTAGCTTCAATATTATTTTAGATAAGTCAATTATCATTTATAATATTTTTCGGAAGCTTTTAATAATTATCAAGCATTTATTATAATTTATAATAATTTTTTAAACATCGGAATCATTTTTAAATAATTTAATTATCAAATAATCTTATCATTATTAATATTTAATAATATAAAAATATTAATAACATTCTTGTCAAAATATTAAAGTTATTATTAATAACTTCAAATATTTCTAAATCAACAATATTCTACTTAAATGATTTTTAAAGTAATTAAAATCATTTTAAATCATCACCATTAATATTAAAATATTAATGAAATTATCATCTAAATATTAAAAGTTATTAATTATGACTTAAAATATTTTTAAATCATTTTCTCATTTTTAAATGATTTTTAAATTAATAAAACCATTTTTAATTCATTTATTTAATATAATAATTAAATAAATCCAACATCATTAATATTAATTTATTAATGAGAATTCTCCAAAAATATTGAAAATTATATTTTATAATTCAAAATATTTTCTAACACTTTATTCTCATTTAAAATGATTTTTAAATCATAAAAATCATGTCTAATTTATTTAATTTAATAATCAAATAAATCTAATATCATTAATATTAAATTATTAATAAAAATTCTCCAAAAATATTAAAAGTTACATTTTATAACTCAAAATATTTTTAAATACATTAATCTTATTTAAAAATGATTTTCATAATATTAAATCATTTTCTCTAATTTATTTAATATACTAATTAAATAAATTAAATATAATTAATATTCAAATAATTATAAATATTAATGAAAAATATCCCAAATAGTCAGAAATTATTTTTCATAATTTAAAATAATTTTTAAAAATCATTTTTGGTAATTTTATAATTTATTTCTATTTTTTTTATTAATTTTCAGAAATCAGAAATTAAAATAAATGAAAATCGTCGCTAAATGGCAATAGTGACAGAAAGCGTCGTTGTTGGTGTTCTTGAGCTCAAGAACACTGACAGTCGGCAACTTCAAGGGGTCAACTTTGACCGACAATAAATTTCAATCCAAAACGTTTCTGGACTAACTTGAACTTTGATTATGTAGACAAACTGTAATACTACAATAATCAGTCATCATCTCAGCTATAACACAAAATATCATAACGATCTGGGCTTGCTAAAGAACCTGTCAGACCAAATCTGGGTTTCTCCAGAAACCCAGAAAATCATCCTGTCACTTTCAAGCTCAAATTAGTTTAGGTTCAGGTAGTTGTTTAAGTTATTTCTTGCTTTATAATGGTAGTATATATGACAATGAACAACGAGATAACAAGATCTCAGTCCAAAAACAACAGATCCACAAGTTATAACACTGTCAAACCTTGTCAGAATTTCTGCTCATATAATTTCTGGGTTTTTCTAGAAATCCAAAACGTGATCATGAAGCCTACTTTGACCATCTATTCTGAACAATCAGTTGACATTTTTAATTTTTTACAAGCATGGATCTAAAGTACAACTAACAAGATACAAGATGTATCAAATAATAACATCAAACAAAAATCAAATCTGTCAGATCCGGCCTTGCAAAAAGCGTTGTCGGTATTGTTCATGCTGATACAGGTTTCCCAGATTCAAATTTCGATCAAGGCTTTGGTCGGCGATCTTTGACGTTAATAACATACAATCTAGCTATTCAAACACAGTGATTCCACTTCAAGATGAAAGACCACATACCAACCTACAAATCCAATACTTGAAATAACAAAAATTATAAACACATAACGATCTAGAGCGTCTGACATTTTCTTGTCAGACGACTTTGACTGTTCTTGAGCAGTTTTTGAAAAACACCCTTTTTATCCACTTTGATGTTATGGATCCATCATGGATCAACATAGATCAACTTAAAACAACTTTTTACACAAACATAAATACAAAAACACAAATTTAACCGAGCATAAAAGATCAAATGGTGTGTTAGGGTTTATACCTTTCTACTTCAATCTTTGATCTTAGCTTTCCAAATCTGTTCTTGGTGTTCTAGGAGATTATCTAGTGACTGATTTACTTGCTAAATTCGGAGGTCTTGTATGAGAGAGAGTTGGTGAGAGCTTTGGTGAAAAATAAGTTAAATTTTGTAACTTTCTCTCTCCCAAATCTATATATATTGCCTAGATGCATGAACTTGCTAGCACATGTGTCAAAGGGAGGCTGAAATGCTGAGATTTTGAGCCACAATGTCAACAATAGTTGGTGACCAACTAAAGTTAACCCAAATTTTACAAGTTATCTTATAAAATATAATAAAAGGGCATTTTGGTAAATTCCAAAATACAATAAATGGCATTCTTGTCATTTGTACAAACCCTTAGGGTTTAACCCTAAGGTCTTAACTCTTGGGTTTGGCAACTTTAGTTTCTACAATTCCAATTAGGGTTTTAATAAAATTTCAAAATTATAATTAGGGTTTGTAAAAATAGAAAATTAATATACTAAAAATATAATTAGGGCTTTCTAATTATATTTAAGTTTAATAAACCCATTAGGTTTGCCAATTAGAATTAGGGTTTCCTAATTTAGGGTTTACAATTCCTGATTTTGAAATTAGGGTTTCCCGGCTATCGATTAGGGTTTCTATATTTGAGATTAGGGTTTCTAATCCCTTAATAGGGTTTATTGATAGTAAGCCTTGTCCAGTCAATCATTGGTCAACTTTTCTATACAGTCCTACCGTATAATCAACAGTACAAATATTTTAATCATATCTTCTATCGAATCCCTATCCGAAAATTAGGGTTAGGGTTTTTAAAATTATTAAGCACAACTCTACTCTAATTTCTCAGTCAAAACACATATTGACTAATTCTCGGGACTTGTCTCACAAATACACAGTACAATATTAACAGCAAATGTCAATATTAAAAAAAAAATTATTCGTAAAATTTTGATTATTCGAAATCCCGGGTTATCACAAACTCCACCAATCAAAGTAATGATACAAACTACTTTTTTGAAAACAAGTATTCATAAGCATTTTGTTTACTTCCGTTCTAATTAAACACATGCTTATGCATTATAATAATAATAATATTAAACAATTATAATATATTATAATAATGTATATGAATGAATATTTTATCGGAGAAAATAATTGCCAACTTTTAACAAATAAATTCCTGCAGAATTCCTTCAATTATAACCACATAAAAAATAAATATTTCCTTCCATAAAATAAATATTTTCTTATCATAAAAATCAGTAAATAATTATTCACAAATAATATTACAGAATCACAATAATGATAACCAGGCCGTTCCCAAGAAAGAGAGGGCTTTTCGATAAGGATTTCTCCTTACTGACGCGCAATTAGGTGACCAAACCTCTCCTTGACAGAACTTTCTAGACATTGCCAATAATGTTATCTAATAATATTATTCAAATAATTTGAATTATTGATCTGATAATGGAAAATATTGTGCAATGATAATTATTGAAACAACAATAATATAAAATATCAACGCAGCAATTATTGAATCAATAAAATAAAATATTAAATAGTAATTACTGTAATAATTATTGAGTAGTGCCTTCTTACGTAAGAATCAATAATTCTAAAAATATTGTGCAATCTGGTGTCTTTCTTGTGCAACCACACGTACATCGTATTTTAACCACCAGGTAATCCAACAGTGTTAACAGTAACAATTACGTCGTTATTTATAAAAACTCGAACTTGTCATTTTCTTATCCGATAGTTATTCTGTTATGGGGCCCACAGATGGTTGCGCCGTCGTACGAATATTCCCCGACAACAAGAATATTCCACGACCAAACGAATATTCCCCTACAACAATGAATATTTTATAACCACTTGCTTATTTTGTAAAATTTGCACATTTCACCCATAACTAAATCATTATATCAACATAACACTTTATTATTCAAAAATAATAATTAGAGGAAATTCAACTTTATTTATAAAATGTTGGGGTCTTACAACCTCTCCTCCTTATGAAATTTCATCCTCGAAATTGATGTACGTACTTGAAATGTCAAAAAGGTGAGGGTACCTCGCTTTCATTTCCGATTCGAACTCCCAGGTCATTTCCTCAATAGCATGGTTCCTCCACAAAACCTTGACTTGTGGTATAACCTTTGTTCGTAGGACATGCTCTTTCCTATCCAATATCTTGATAGGTACCTCCTCGTACGTTAAATCTTCGGCTATCTCGTCTAGTTCTAACGCAATAATGTGGTTTGGGTCTTTCACATATTTACGAAGCATAGATATATGAAAAACATTATGAACATGAGACATGCTTGGAGGTAATGGGAGTCTATAGGCCACATTTCCTATTCGGTCAAGAATCTTAAATGGACCAACAAATCATGGATTGAGCTTCCCTCTCTTCCCGAATCTTGTAACTCCCTTCCATGGAGCAATACGTAACAGTACATGATCTCCAATATTCAATTCCACGTCCTTTCGATGAAGATCCGCATAACTCTTTTTATCGATCCTGTCTTGGTTTGTATATGTTGTCGAATCGTTTGGATCTTTTTCGTGAGTCATACGTACCAACTCGGTCCCAACAATGTTGCTTCTCCCACCTCGTCGGCATCTTTGGAGAGCGACATTTTAAATCCATACAATGCCTCGAATGGAGCCATGCCTATACTTGCTTGATAACTGTTGTTGTAGGAGAATTCCACCAGTGGTAAGTACTTATCCCAACTTCCTTTGAAATCTAGGACACAGAGTCTTAATAGATCTTCAAGGGTTTGAATAGTCCTTTCCGATTTCCTGTCCGTTTGAGGATGATATGCCAAACTGAATCGTAAATCCATCCCCATAGCTTTCTACAAGCTAACCCAAAATCGTGAAGTAAATCTTGGGTCACGATCCGAAACTATGGATACTGGCATGCCATGCAATCTCAGAATCTCATTCACGTACATACGAGCAAGACGTTCAAGGGAATAAGTCTCACGTATAGGCAAGAAATGAGAAAACTTGGTTAATCTATCAACAATAACCCAAATCGCATCTATGCCTTGACAAACCTTGGGAAGACCTGTAACAAAATCCATGGTAATGTGTTCCCACTTCCATTCTGGAATCTCAAGTGGTTGTAATGGACCTTTTGGCACTTTATGCTCTGCCTTTACACGTTGACACGTTAAACACCTCGAGATAAACTCTGTGATCTCTCTCTTCATATTGCTCCACCAAAATGTATGTCGAAGATCGTAATACATTTTTGTACTTCTAGGATGGATTGCAAATGGTGTGTTGTGTGCCTCCATCATGATTCTATGCTTCAAGTCAGAATCGTTAGGAATGCAAAGTCTGGAGTTAACTCAAAGTATTCCCTCTTCATCGATTCTTGCTTCCGGAATAGCACCTTCTTGTACTTTATTCTTCATACGTATCATCTCTAGGTCTGTGGCTTGAGCAGCTTTAACTTTATCGATTAAAGTCGGTTCTACTCGTATGTTTGATATCATTATGTGGGTACTTGGAGCCTTTACGTCTATCTCCATCCTTTGCAAGTCATACAAAATGGGCCTTTGTGTTAGCAACATTGCACTCGTACCCGCATATGATCTTCTACTCAATGCGTCAGGAAAGAGGGGGCTTTTCGATAAGGATTTCTCCTTACTGGCGCGCAATTAGGTGACCAAACCTCTCCTTGACAGAACTTTCTAGACATTGCAAATAATGTTATCTAATAATATTATTCAAATAATTTGAATTATTGATCTGATAATGGGAAATATTGTGCAATGATAATTATTGAAACAACAATAATATAAAATATCAAATGAGCAATTATTGAATCAATAAAATAAAATATTGAGCGAAATTCTTTGTAACAATTATTGAGTAGTGACTTCTTACGTAAGAATCAATAATTCTAAAAATATGCGTGCACATCAGGTGTGTCTTTTCTTGTGCAACCACACGTACATCGTATTTTAACCACCATGCATGCAATCAGCGATTGTTACTTGATAACAATTACGCCATTATTTATAAAAACTCAAACTTGTCATTTTATTATCCGACAGTTATTCTGTTATGGGGCCCACAGATGGTTGCGCCGTCGTATGAATATTCCCCGACAACAAGAATATTCCACGACCAATAATGTTGTCTCACAATATTATTCAAATAATATGAATTATTGATCTGATAATGGAAAATACTGTGCAATGACAATTATTGAAACAACAATAATATAAAATATCAACGCAACAATTATTGAATCAATAAAATAAAATATTGAATAGTAATTACTGTAACAATTATTGAGTAGTGCCTTCTTACGTAAGAATCAATAATTCTAAAAATACTGTGTAATACCGTGTGCTACTATGCAACCACACGTATTATTGTATTTTAACCACCAGGTAATCCAACAGTGTTAACGGTAACAATTATGTCGTTATTTATAAAAACTCAAACTTGTCATTTTCTTATCCGACAGTTAATCTGTTATGGGGCCCACAAATGCCTGTGCCGTCATACGAATATTCCCCGACAACAAGAATATTCCACGACCAAACGAATATTCCCCTACAACAATGAATATTTTATAACCACTTGCTTATTTTGTAAAATTTGCACATTTCACCCATAACTAAATCATTATATCAACTTAACACTTTATTATTCAAAAATAATAATTAGAGGAAATTCAATTTTATATATAAAAAGTTGGGGTCTTACAATATCCTTCACTGATGACGACATACCGCCCGAAGGGACCGGTCATTGCAAGCCACTGCACATCGCAGTGTTATCTTTCGGGTACATGCTAGCTGTAGTTTTGATATATGGAGGCTCATCTCTAAATATTTGTCCTTATGCCACCTTGGTGAAGATGAATGTCAATCTCAAGAGGATCCAAAGCAGCCACATGTTTATCCGAGCTTTTGATAGATCCTGATGAAATGTCGTCGGAAAGATTGAATTGCCAATTGAGATTGGCCCAAATACATTCAATGTATCCTTCCACATCCTAAAGATAGATTCAGGATACAACCTGCTATTGGGGAGACCATGGATATATATGGCTGGAGTCGTTCCCTCCACATTACATCAACAGCTCAAATACATTATCAACAACAGTCTAGTCATTGTTAATGCTGAGCCGGAGTATCCTGAACAAGGAGATCTGTCAATCATCAGTTTCAACTCTGAAGTTGAGCCGGCCAGTTTTCATACCTTGGAAGTGAGTAACACTCAATATCAACCTATTGAAGCATCACTTCCTGTACCCAAGATTTCTTCCGAGGTTATGTCGGCTACTCAAGAAATGATGTCATTGGGTTCTCATCCTGGACAAGGGCTTGGTAAAGATAAGCATGGTATTAAGCACCCTATTCAAATGTCCGGTCAAACTAGGACAGCTGGGCTAGGCTATTCTGCCAGTTCCAGTCATAGGAATTCGCATAAACCTAGGCCGGTTCCCCAAGCTTCTGCCACACGGTGATGTTTTCAATCTGCACCTCATGAGCTGATACAGTCTCCGGTTAAGGTGCCAGCACATGTTATGACTATACTGTTTCCCAAGCCAGTACCATTCAAAGAAAAAGAGGTGTTGATTCATGATCCCGAAGTGGAAGAAAATGAACGAAAAAGTAAACATGACATTTCCTTGATGATGGCAGGTATACACATCATTGTTCATGATGAACATACAAACAGATACACCCCAGACGATGATTGACCAGATGTCATGGTTATCATTTGGGAGAAGGAGGACACTGATGATCCCTCCATTACTGCAGTCCAGCAGGACTTTGCCCTCGATAATTGGAACAACATTCCATGCATTGGTCGACGAGGGTAAAATGGGCAGAAAATCCCTCTGCCATGTGGATAACTTTAATTTCTTACTTTTCTTTACAGTACTAGCAGTTATATTATCAAGTACATGTTAACACTTTGTATGATCGAACAGTTTCATATATTAAGTGAAAGCATACTTTGTTTCAGGACTCTAAATTTAGATGTGCCTGTACTTGCTGATGAGGTGCCTTCTCTCCACAAGGGCTGTAACTTTGATGCAAAGTTGGACTCAAACTTGATGGACATTCAAGAGGACATTGAGCCACCTCAGGAGATTAAGGAATGGGTTGCAGATAAGCCCAAACCCAACCTTGACCAAACCACTCCTTTCAATCTTGGAACCTTAAAAAACTCTAAGCTAATCCAAATTGGTTCAGACCTTACCAGAAATCAGTAGAATGACATGGTTGCACTATTAACCCAATTCCAGGATGTGTTTGCATGGTCTCATGAAGATATGGTGGGTTTGTCCACTGACATTGTTCTTCATCGCCTTTCTATTAAAGAAGGATTCAAGCCAGTTAGACAAAAACTCAGGCAATTGAAACCTGAGTGGAGTTTAAAGGTCAAAGAAGAAATTGTGAAAAAAATTTAAGCTGGCATTATCATGGTGTCTACATATCCGGAGTTGATATCTAACATTGTTCCCGTGCCTAAACCAGGAGTAAATGTGCGAGTTTTTGTGGATTACCGAGATTTGAACAAAGCTTGCCTTAAAGATAGCTTTCCTATACCTTTTATCCACATTCTAATTGACAACACTGCTCAATACGGTATGAGTGCTTTGCGGGTTACCATCAAATTATGGTCGCTGAGGAAGACCGTGAGAAAACTGCTTTCATCACGCCTTGGTGAAACTTTTGCTACAAACGGTTGTCATTCGGCCTCATCAACGCCGGGGCAACCTACCAACGAGCTATGATGGCTCTTTTCCACGATCTAATGCATAAAGAGATAGAGATCTACGTGGATGACATCATTGTCAAATCCCGAAGGGAGGAAGACCACCTAGACCATCTCCAAAAGTTATTCAACAGGTTGCGTAAGTACAACTTGATGTTGAATCCAGCCAAGTGCGCCTTTGGTGTCAAATCAGGAAAGTTGCTAGGTTTCCTAGTCAGCCACAAAGGGATTGAACTGGATCCTACCAGAATCCAGGCCATCAAGGAAATGCCCATTCCTCGAGACGAGAGAGAAGGAAAACACGGAATTTTGGGAAGAATCAACTTCATTAGCAAGTTCATTTCTCAACTCACAGCAACCTGTGAGCCCATCTTCAAGCTATTAAGGAAGAACTCCTCCATGAAATTGAATGATGAGTGTCAGAAAGCCTTCCGTACAATTAAAAAGAAGCTGATTAACGCTCTTGTTTCGGTACTACCCAGGGATGATGTTCCCCTGTTCATGTACCTATCCATTAATGACAATGCCAAGCACTGCATACTGGGGAAAAAAGACAATAGAGGCCAAGAACGAGCTATCTATTACCTCAGTAAAAGATTCAGCACCAGTGATCACAAGTACACTCTCATTGAGAAGACTTTTTGTGCTTTAGCATTGGCTTCCATGAGATTATAGCATTATCTCTACGGTCACACAACCCATCTCATATCCCGCGTGGATCCTCTTAAGTATGTGTTCAGTAAGCCCATACTGAATTATCGACTGTCCAGATGGCAGTTGATCCTACAACAATTTGACATCGTCTATGTGACACATCTGTCAAAGGTCAAGGAATTGCGGATCAACTTGTCGTTGCACCTGCAGGGGACTACAAACCCTTGGAAACATACTTCCCCAATGAAGGGTAATGAAAGTACAACAACAACATCAGTACGATACATGTCATTCGTGGAAAATGTATTTTGATGGATCTGTTAACATAGAAAGCTCTGGAGCTGGAGCTGTTCTAATATGCGGTACGGGGGAGCAGTATCCCGTCGTCGTCAAATTATAGTTTGTCAGCACCAACAACATAGCTGAGTATGAAGGCTGTATCATGGGCTAAAACTTGCCCGTTCAATGGGCATCAGGCGGTTAACTGTCTTTGGGGATTCTGAATTGGTGATCAGACAATCCACGGGAATCTATCAAACCAAAGAATTACATTTTACCATCGGCAAGTTCTACAGATGGCTTTGGAGTTCAAAGAAATCTCCTTTCTATAAATTCCTCGTAATAGGAATGATTTTGCGAATGCATTAGCAACGTTGGCCTCCTTGGTTCACATACCTGACAAGGAAAACATGCCAAGCATCACATTGGCTATGCAAAAAGCCCTAGCTTATGGGAACTACATTAGAGAAGTATCGGATGAGCTACCTCCCGTCCACCACCCTTCGTATCAGCATATCAAGGAATATCTACGAGATAGATCTAGATCTGCTGAGGTGAGCCTAACTGAGAAGAAGCGGATCCATCAACTTGCTATGAAATTCTACCTGAGCGGAGATGCACTCTACAAAAGAGATACATGACTAGGTCTCCTCAGATGTCTAGACAAAGACCAAGCTCAGAGTCTCATTGATGAGATCCATGGTGGAGTATGTTGCCCACACATGAGCGGCCCCTTACTTGTCAAGAAAATTCTCCAAACAGGACACTATTGGCTTACACTCAAAGCTGACTGTGATGATCACGTCAAGAGGTGCTACCAATGCTAGATCCATGGGAATGTTATCCACGCCCCTCCAAGGGAGCTCCACAATATGAGTTCACCCTGGCCTTTCTCAATGTGGGGAATGGACGTGATCGGGCCCATCGAGCCTAAAGCTAGTAATGGTCATCGATTTATATTCACCATGATCGACTACTTCACCAAATGGATAGAAGAAGCTTCCTTCCCCAGGGTTACTAAAGAAGTCATCATTTCTTTCATTAGAAACAATGTCGTTTGTCGATATGGACAACCAGAGATCATTGTGTCAAACAATGCTAAGAACCTCAACAACAAAATGATGGAGGAGTTATGCAGTAAATTTCACATCAAATACCTTAACTCCGTCATCTACCGTCCAAAGATGAATGGTGCTGTCGAAGTGGAAAATAAAAATATCAAGAAGATCATGTAGAAAATGTCCGCCAATCACAAAGGATGGCCTGACCTCTTACCTCTGACTTTATTAGCCTACATAACTTCTATGCGTACTTCCACTAGGGCAACCCCCTACTCATTAGCCTATTGGATGGAAGCAGTGCTCCCAATAGAGGTGGAAATGGAATCCCTCAGAGTATTGATGGATGCTCAATTGGATGAGGACCAATGGGTACAAGACAGGTATCACCAATTGTCTCTAATAGACGAAAGGAGAACCGCGACAATATTCCATGGTCAATTATATTAACAAAGGATCGCACAATCCTACAACAGGAAAGTCCGACTACGGCAGTTCAAACAACATGATTTGGTTTTAAAGAAGATCATTGACAACCAAGATCAATCTAAGGGAAAATTCGCTCATAACCGGGAAGGCTCATTTGTAGTCAAAGAAGTATTGACAGGAGGTGCTCTCAGATTGTAGAAAATAGATGGCGATGAATTTTCACAACTTATCAACTCGGAGACCGTGAAATGGTACTATGTCTGAAGTTACCATAAAACAAACATCCTGGTTTTGATCATCCAATCACCAGTCATTTCGGTTTTGAACCCTTTCTTTCTACATACTCTTCTGCCCCTCAGGGAAACATACACTTCAAACTAGCAGCCTGGTTTCACCTCATTTCAAATCTTTCATACAATTTTGGTTATCCTGAAGATGGGATTTAACCTTTCACATCTGCAGTTTGTCCTAAAGACGGGATCAAACTTTTTCCACACCTGCAGTTTGTCCATATTATGGGATCAAACTTTCTTCTCCCCGCAGCATAGCCTGCACATGGGATTCACACTTCTCTTTGGTTGCGATTCGTCTTGAGGGGCGAACTACGTCGACCTGATCTCCTCTTCAATAGGAGTACATAGGCAACCATATTCTATATGGCCCGGTCACAATAAAAAAAACAACAAAAACATTTCTACCCTTTCTCTACAAAAACAAAAACAACAAAAACATTTCTACACCTCTATGCCTTTCACATTCAGCGGTGAACCTCTTACACCAGGTTCGAACTACGCAAACTTGATCTCCTCTTCAATAGGAGTACGCAGGAAGCCATTCATGGTTCAGTCTAACCCCTACCAGAACGAAAATATTTGTCACACCGTACTGGGATCAACCTTCATTTCACCACATTTCATCGGTTTTAGATCAAAGGGATGGAATTACCCAACCTCTTCTCACAAATAGAAGATTCGGTGACCATCTAAGATGCGATCGTGCCTAGAAGAGAAATACCAACCCATAAGAGATGGAATTAACTAGGCTTCTCACAAATAGAAGTACTGGTGACCATCTATGGTGCGGTCAATCTCAGAGAGGAAGAAACCATTCTCCTCTCCACATTCCATGCAAATACCAATCCCAAGACACCAAAGATGGTAGGGATATATAGAAATCAATGATCAGTTCTAAGAGATCTTGCGATGTCTCAATGTCTATCTATCAAGGATAAGTTCATAATGCTTCAAGATCACAAGGCCTTAAAGAAACAGGCAAATATCAAGCAAGTATCAAGTCATAACTAAAAGGGAAGTGAATCAAAATATATTTCCCTGCCATACATAATACTGTTTGATATATACATATGTGTTGTACTTGACAAAATGGCTAAGCTAGTCTGTGCAGGAAAATATAAAGCTATCTACAGATCTGTATACATGCGGACTATCAGATCTAACATGGCATCCCTCTCTGAAGACGGAGGTAACACTGCAAGCTCCTGCCCAAGGGTATCTACACGAGCTAGCAGATCGGAGGCTAACGGCATGGTGGCATAATGCTCATCAATGTAAGCATTCATGTCGGTAAGACTGACAGTCATCTGGGATCTCACTAAAGTACTATCTGCGATGGCCACATCCCTAGCAAATAAGGCGGCATCCCGCTCCACTATCAATTCATCCCTGGCTGATCTAGCCTCATCCCTTTCTAACAGAGAGGCATCTCTCCCATCAAGAGCTGTCAACATCGTGGCCCTAGCCTGATCTCTCTCATAGGTCATCAGATGTAAGCTCTGCTCCAGATGCTGTGCCAAATCATCGAGTAATGATGGCTTTTCGTGGTGGGAGAATCCATCACAAATGCTGGCAACCCAGCAGTCAAGTCATCGATGGGAATATTAGCCTCCTCTATAGGCTCCTCATCGTCAGAATCAGCCTCCTGCACTGTGGTCTCTCTTCCTCAGCGACCACATTCTAATTGACACTACCACAGCTGATGCAGTCTCTGTCTCTATCCATGCGGAATACTCTGTGAGAACAACTGGATGGTGACGAGAAAAATCTGACCGACTCTCATTGATCCCAACAGGCATACAACCTGGATCTGTCCTCCACTGATAAATGGTATGAAACGAAGCGCCGACTCACTTCCCCCTCACAAGGATGAAAATCATGAAACTGGTCAAACTGACACATCACGGCCAGTGGGTGGTAAGTAATCATGCCCCTCAATCCAGCCAGAGGGAGGTAATCCATGTCCAGAGCATGAGTAATGAAGCTGTAGGGTGAGCTAAGCCTTGGACACGACAATATAGCAAATAGGTCTCTAATCCCAGCCAGAAAAGCTGACCACAATGCAGCATCTGTACACTCCACAGGCTGAAAGGAGTATGACATGGCTATATTATGGGTGAAGCAAAACTCCTGCCGTTTAAGCGTACCAATTGGTCCCAAGTGTGACATGAACCACACATACAACATGACCGATCTACCTGTGAACACTCCTACCGGATAAGTGTAGCAGTATGTAGCTGACCTCAGAGCCTCTTCAATGATCATCGGTATAATGGTATGACCCTCCCTGAGAGCTCTCATTGCAATAATAACGTTGATATCAAGCTCATCCATATATCGTGGCATGTAGACGTATGACAATATGCACAGCAGCAATACATCCACTCTGGCTGAACGCCAATGGTCCTTCGGTGTGGTGAAATCCCCGGAATGTCGTGCATAACTATCCTTAGAGATAAATCTGTCAAACAAAAAATGCTAGGATATCACGTGGCTGGATGTAATCTCGTCCTGCACCACTCTACGTCTCAATTCGGTGAGGGTCATGAACTGTCTACTCATGTCTCTGATATCCATATGCATGCAAGGTCTGTCCAGCGACAGCATCATCAACCGTAAATACTCCTCCAAAGTAGGAGTCAACTCCTGGGTCCCAAATCGGAAAACCTGCCTCTCCGATACCCAGTGCTCTAGCATACCCTCTACAAATCATGTGGGAACCTGAAACATAAACAGGGTCATAGTATGCTACAGTAAATCATCTACGATCACCATGTCTGATGGTGATATACTATCATACCATGAGCGCATACCAGATACCACCAAAAATGGTAGGGTATGATCAATACGGCTAACTTTCAAATAAGACATCTGTACGGGCCGTGTCATAAGACCATCTAGGGGTCAATGCTGAGTATCTCTGGACATGTATACATATGCATAACATAATAACATGCATGATACAATAGATGGCAATATGATATAGGGAATGAAAACGTACATACATTCCTAAGTATATCATCATCTAATACATCTACATGCGGCTAAAATATGAGGAAATGGGGCGAAGCTACCCAACAACTCAACAAAGGCCTATCAAAAGGTATAGCAAGAATGGGCGAAGCTACCCAGCAGCTAACAGATGCCTATCAAAAGAGATAATGAGAATACATCAGAAAAAGTCAATGGTGTCAATGTCTACATCATCGATACTATCCACCTGATGTAACTCCTACTAAGTCACTGAATCTCTACTTACAGGGATGTCAGGCCTATAAAAGGGAGGATCTGCACCGGAAAAACCATATGGGTCACCTGAGGGGCCAGCGCCAGAGCTTGAAGGATCAAAAGTATCTACCTCTGAAGGATCTCTGCCCAAATGCCGGATGAAGAAATGTGTCCGGTCCAACTGCCGGGTCAATCTATCAATCTGTGTCATATGAGTCGGATCTCTGAAACAGGCTAGACAATACGTAACCATCACGGATCCTGGAACCATATCCCCCATAAACTATGTGGCGCGGGTCTGAGCTCCAATGGTACGAGGGATCCACCAATGCTGGAACATCTCTTGAGTGCAGGGGTCCTCTGACAAAGTAAAATTGTCAATCCCCAACAATGGGATATCAGTGACGGGTGACTACGAAACAGGCCAATAATGCCTGGCATGAGGCAAGATCGACATACAGATCTCTCCTGTAGTGCTCCTAATAGCACGCTCTCCTAAATAGAGCTCCCATCCTCCATCTGTGAAGAGAGGAATCCTGCGGGTGGAAATGACATACTCAACTCTAGTCAAGTACCCATCCTCAAATCCAACTCCCAAATGCTCCCCAGAGTAGGGAACCCATATGATGACACCCGTTGTCAACAACTCCAGCTGTAGGCGACAATGAGTAAAACCATCAGCAACAGGGACCTCTGCCATTATGGAATGATGCACTCTCCGTCCTTGTGGATAGGTATCTAAACCTAACACGCTCACAGGACGCAGACATGGAAACCTCTCATAGGCCCAAAACTGCCAACACAAAGGCAAACATCTGCTGTCAGTCAACACTCTTAACCTATATATGGGAAAAGATAAGAGAAATACTCACCAGCAAAAACGGGTAAAATCCTAACCATGCCTTGGTCAAGCCCTGCGATCGCATGTGCATTCCCCTGAGGAAGTAGGCAAAGGTGTAGGAACCCAAATCATAGTCTCCTATACGGTCCACGTGTCGAGTGGCGCTGATCAAAGCAAAAGACACCGTAGAGGAATTATCTTCTATAAATCAGCCCCTAATGATCATCATGAACAATCGCCGAAGGATGCGATCCCTGACTCTCACATCATCGGGTATGGGCTCACTCAATGAAATTTCGCCATAGCATCTACACTCAAAGGACACAGACTGAATAGTCCCTTCCTCGAGCGCCTCATTGGAACTCCTAACAAGGATCGGCGATAGTAGGGGTAATATTTGTCGTGACAACCTTGGATCCCCTCCAAACTCCATACCTATGATAAACCGCCAATCCATCGGCGTCATCATCACCTCATACTTCAGCAAATGGAGTGACTGAGTCTGGTGAAACCACCGCTCAGACAATGCCCTGAGGTAACCCCAGGGACAGCGATGAGGAAGAATGGACAAAAACGCTCCAAATCCCCAGCCATGTACAATCGCTCTGTAGACATCATACAAGGCCTGATACATATATAGAGTGGATGCTAAACCAGTTCCCTCGAGGCTGCGTGAACCCGGGAACCTACATCAAATGCAGATCAACATCAGAATCCTTTACTCCTTATCAATAGGAAATAAGGGAGATTAAGATCTAACTTTATACCTCGTTTGCGTGCAGGTATACTGAAGGATGCCGACTCAAGTCACCCAGAAGATCTGGGTTCGCCACTTGAATTCCTAGAAACTCCCTACGGGGAACACGTACAGCAGGAGCAGGAACCTCGACTGGTACATCCTCCTCCTCGTCCTCGACATCCGGCACTTCCACCCGGATATGACGTATCACCGCCTCCACCAAACGACGAGGCTGTCTAATAGACCGGTGTTAAGGCTCTTCAGAAGCCCTCCTCCGTACACCTGAAGTGGTCCTACGGGAACTACTGGGTTGATCCAGATCCATAATATCTGGACAATAAGTCTCCAAATCACCTCAAAAAAAGTGTGGTAAATTCTTACCTGGAGTTTTTCAACATGCATGCATTCATTGTTTTAACATACATCTATAGTAGAGTTAAAAATGCATGACTATTCATTCCTATATTTTGGGAAAAATTTTCCATAGCCCCTTTGTAAATGGGACTATCCACATGCACATAGGATTGACTAGGTGGCCATTCGATAACACACCTATACACAGTCATATACATCCTATATGCATTGTAGTAAAAAATCCATAAAGGTAGTCTAATTACCAGGATTATTTTGCTTGTCTACCTTTACTCATTTGTCCTCAGATAGGATAAGAAATGACAGTAAAAGGTGCCAATTTGACTGTTTCAAAAGTTAAATTTTTTCACATCATTATGTTCAGCATGGTTTAATAATAACATTTGCTATGTTGAATATTTTTTATCAAGTCATATCAGCATTCTTATTCACTACTATGTGTCTAAATGCATTTCATGTGATAAGTCATTTTCCAACGAATAGAAACTGGAAAAGAATACATGCATACGTTATCAGGACAGTGAAGAACGCTTGTACGGTAGCAAAATATGTAGAAAGTTTCCCGAACTCAACAAGTCTGATGAGAAGCTCTCAGATTTCCTTCGTCGTGCAGCTTAAAAATGACTTATGAAAGCAACCTTTGGGATTTACATAGCCACGGTTGGCCGCAGGTCCACCTGCGGCTGCTGTAGGTGTACCTACGGTGCTCCTATATGGGTCCCACACCTCCGTCTCCCTCTAGTTAGAGTTATAAAGGAGGTCTCGCAAGCTAAAAAGGCCAAATCAAGAATAAAAGCGCTACACGATTAAGCGGGATAGCCCGAAATCCTGGTGTTCATATGTCAAACTCTGGCTCCACATGTTCCACATAGGTATTCACCTGCATACAAGGTATATGATACCAGTGGCCTCAGCTTTCACAAATCATGCTCGGCAATACCTTACAAAGGTCCGATGCCGTCAATGAACGCCAGGCAACCCTGACGTATCCCCGATGGGGGTTACAACGTAGAATCTACGAAGTTCAAACCTATATACATATCCCCAGTGGGGGTTACAATGCTGAAGTTTCAATCATCCACGTATCCCCAGCGGGGGTCATAACGCACATCTTTCAAGAATCCGCGTATCCCCAGCGGGGGTTATAGCTCATTCGACCATTGATACACACATCAATGAGGGTCAAGCAACCTTAACGTCATTTCAGCCGATGGCAAATAAACCCATCAAAGTAACCTATCCACATAACCTCGATGGGGGGTTACAACGCAATGCGACCATTGACACATACATTAATGAAGGTCAAGCAACCTTGACAATGCACCCAGCAGGGATCTATCAGGTGATACACACATCAACGAAGGTCAGGCAACCCTGACAACAACATGTTGTTGGCAGTAACTCCAATAGAATGAGGGAATATGTTATACACATCCTCAAGCAGACAAAGCTTTATCCCCACAGATCTCTTACACACAAGAGGTACCTCTATGGAGTATAAGCCAGTGTCTAGGATTCAAGACTTTGGTGATAGCCCCAACGTCAATATCCTTGAGGACTTGGATCGCATGTCCAAGCCATCGGTGATTGTCATCCCAACAGGATTACTTGACAATCATGCATCATACATTTGCATCATGTTACTGCACATAGCATCATGTTTATTTCACTTGCATTTCAAGTGTTTAGGATTCTTTATCCTATCCATACCTTGCATTGCATGAATATGATAAAGAGGGGCATCTGTAGACACTCGAATTTTTTCTGCACAACTGTTACTAACATTACAGGAGGGCAGAATCGTCTTTCAGAGATAACTCTGGAAGACAGCTCGCATCCATTCCGGATACCACCAGAAGTTCGGTCTCCATTTCGGATACTACCGGAGGATCAGTTCACAATCCGGACCACACACCAGGAACATCAGTTCATAACCCGGACCACACACCGGGAATCTCATTCTCAACCCCAGAACACACACCAAAAGGATCATTTCCAACCTCGGAGATAACCCCGAGTTTCTTCCTTGGCGATAACCCCAAGGAATGTTGTTGCAGTTCCGGCGATAAGTCTGGAAATGCTTGTTTCAAACACATGCTATCAGCTTCAATCTAAGACCTCCTGCCGAGGCACTAATCTCTCAAACCTAGAACTAACACCGGGCATACAGGCACTTACAAGATGACCTTGCGACATTCAAACACTTGCAGCAGTCCAATCTCAGATGTAACCATGAGCAACGTCTGCTTTCAACTCAAACCGGCGATAACCCCGATGAAGAGTCAAACGTCATCTTGCCACTTCAACACCTGCGTGTCGTCTCGACATTTCAATACATACATACATACAACAATGTCCCACAAGAATGGAGGAGTTACAATTCCGAGTGACTATTACGCGTGGCATTACACCAAATAGAATTTGAAACTTGAAGACCATGGGCATGGTCCCCTCTTCCTGACTTCGTACAACCTCTAATCCATATCATTGCGTAACTCTCGACACAAGCAGTCTGAAGAAGGTCACATATACCTCATTTGGATGCTCGGATTGAAGTTTTGCAAGTTCGAGCGGACATTACAATGCATGAGTGCATGTACTTCGAGATGAGGGGACCCGCGAAGCCCGGGCCCATCACGACCAGTCGCAGGTGTAACTGCAGCTGGGTCAGCCATTTTAAGAGAGAGAAAAGGCGAGGAAGCCCTGTCCAATTTACTTTATACACACCCATATTGAGTGTTTCCTCTTCTGTTAGCTCACATATAGCTATCTTTTGTCCGGCGGGAGCTGAGTATTTATCCACATAGAGAAATAGAAGTCTACTTTGGCAGCCCATTGTAAGCCTTCTTACATTTTATAAAGCTTTTCTTCTCATTATAGCACACACTGTTATACACATTGAGAGTCATGTGAGTGTGTTTGCCCGGATTTTTGTCCGTGGTTTTCATTTTCTGTTTGTATATATATACTTATACATATATGTATATATTTTTATACGGACTAACATTATCGAGTTATGCCTCGATTGAGCCTAGACTTCGGTTTGGAGCGTTTAATTGCTTATATATATATATATATATATATATATATATATATATATATATACTGTGGTCAGAGTCTGTCTGATGAGCTTGGATTTTACATCCGGTGTGTTTAATTTCTAATATATATATATATATATATATATATATATATATAACTATTGTCGGACATATTCGATGAGCCTGTATTTCACATCCGATGCATTTACTACTTTTATATATATTTATATATATATATATATATATATATATTTACATTCAAGTCCTTTGGAGTTTACTACTGTGGCGATTGATAACATTTAATGCTTTATTTACATTTATGATCCCCATGGAGTTGCTTCGTGGTGGTGATCATGCACACACACACACACACACACACACACACACACACACACACACACACACACATATATATATATATATATATATATATATATATATATTCTGAATTATATATATATATATATATATATATATATATATCTTACTGCTTTCCATACAAATTGCAGTATCATGTGAGCCTAGGAATCATGTGATCACAGATTCTGTCTACTGAATCTAGATTCGGTTCCCATGATGGACTTTTTTCAGTTGTAGGCAGCTTGTACATTATTTACAGTGTCTGAATTCCCTTGGATGGCTGTCATGCCCATAAGGAGTTCGGCACTGCTGTATATTATTTTCTCGTAGATGCCTCGCATCTCAAAAATAAACGCAAACAAGTCGAACATTCAGATAATAAAATGGAAGTATCAAAGGCCTCAATTACTATTGAGCACAGGGTTTGAAAAAACCTTTTTTATAAAACTTCATTGCTATATCTTGTTTAAAACTGAATTTTCTACAAAAATTCAAACCCTATGTATTGTTGACGTCGGGATTTTTGAATGTCTCTTTTCATTACTTGTTCTTTGGTGTTCTCATGTTAATGTGAGGTTTGTTTGAAAAAACAAGTGAAAAAGGTCCGACATGTATAATGTCGACGATTTGACTTTAAGAGTCACCAGTTGGTATATTTAACTGATTGCACCAACCCAACCGAAATGATTTGCACATTGACCCAGTGTTTTGACACTGCTAGACGGGTCTATGAAACCGGGTTTCATTTTGGGTCCGGGGGCTTGATTATGCGGAGGGAAGGTGTTAGGCACCCCCCGACATCCGTGTTACCATGGTGACCACCACTTTTCAAAGAAATTGTTATATGAATATGTGTGTTTCTGTGTGTGTGGATCAATGTGCAGTTATTTGAAAGTAGTGCGAGGCCTCATTCGCACCTATATACAAAGGGTTTGAATTTATAAAAAATTCAGTTTTAAACACGATATAGCAATGACATTTTGTAAAAGAGGTTTTTCAAAACCTGTGCTCAATAGGAATTAAGACCTTTTCATACTTCCATTTTATTATTAAATGTTCAACTTGTTTGCTTTTATTTTCGAGATGCGAAGCATTCATGAGAAAATAATATACAGCAGTGCTGAAGTCCTCGTGGGCATGACAATCATCCAAGGAAATTCAGACACTGTAAAATATGTACAAACTACTTACAACTAAAAAATGTCCATCATGGGAACCGAATCTAGATTTAGTAGACTGAACCTGTGATCACATGATTCCTAGGCTCACATGATACTGCAATTTGTATGGAAAGCAGTAAGCAGTTATATATATATTAAAGCTGTATATATATATATATATATAAACATGATCAATCGCCACGAAGTAAACTCCAGGCGGGACAAAATGTAAATAAAGTTGTAAAAGCAATCAACTGCCATGAAGTAAACTCCAGGCAGGACGGAATGTAAATAAAGTGGTAAAAGGCCACGAAGTGAACTCTAGGCCCCAGAAAGTAAATGTAAAATATATATATATATATATATATATATATATATATGTACAGATATATATATATATATAAAAGCAGTAAACGCCCTAGATGTGAATCCAGGCTCATCGGATATGTCTGACAACAATTATATATATGTATATATATATAAAAGCGATTAAACGCACTATTTGTAAATCAAAGCTCACCAGATATGTCTGACAACAGTTATATATATATAAATATATATATATATATAAGCAATTAAATGCACCAGAAATAAAATCCAGGCTCATCAGACAGAGTCTGTCCACAGTTTATATATATAAGTATATATATATATATATAAAAGCAAATAAACGCTCCAGACCGAAGTCTAGGCTCAATCGAGGCATAACTCGATAATGTTAGTCCATATACGAAATATATACATATATAAGTATATATATATAGACAGAAATGAAAACCATGGACCGAAGTCCGGGCAAATGCACATAACACGACTCTTGATGCGTATAACAGTGTGTGCTAGTATGAGAAGAAGGCTTTATAGAATATATGAAGGCTTATAGTGGGCTATGACTTTAAATGGATAAATACTCAGCTCCCGCCGGATAAAAGATAGCTATATGTGAGCTAACTAGTGTTTAAAGATGAGGAAACACTCAAAAGATGTGTATGTAGAGTAAAATGGACAGGGCTTCCTTGCCTTTTTCCCTCCCTCTTCTTCTCAAATGGTTGACCCCAAGGTTTGTATATATAGACGGATGGTCGCAGGTACACCTACGGTAGCCGTAGTTGTACCTATGGCTGGTCGTGGTGCATCCGTGTCTCGCAGGTCCATTCGTCTCGTAGTACGTGCACTCATGCACTGTAATGTCCGCTTGAACTTGCAGAACTTCAATCCGAGCATCTGAACGAGGTATATCTGACCTTCTTCAGACCGCTTGTGTCGAGAGTTATGCAATGACATGGATTAGAGGTTGTACGAAGTCAGGAAGAGGTGTCTATACCCATGGTCTTCAAGCTTCAAATTCTATCCAAAGTACTGTCACACGTAATAGTCACTCGGGATTGTCAATCCTCGGTTCTTGTGCGACATTGTTGGATGTATCTATGTATGAAGTGTTTAGACGACGTTCCATTGTCGAAGGAACAAGATGACGTTTGAAAAGACTCCAGGTAAGAAATTACCACACCCTTTCTGAGGTGATTTGGTGACTTGTTGTCCAGATATCATGGATGCGGATCGGTAGGAAGTAGTTCCGCAGGACCACTTATATGGTGCTGAGGAGGGCTTTTGAAGAGCCTCGGTCTTGATTACATTAAATGACCTAAATCGTTTGGCGAGAGGTGATATCGTCCTATTCGGGTTGAAGTGCGAATGTCGAGGATGAGGAGGAGGATGCACCGATCGAGGTTTCGCGCTCACAGACGTGTTCCCCATAGGGAATTGCGGGTATTCAAGTGGTGAACCCGGATCTTACGGGTAACTTGAGTAGGCATCCTTGATATACTGTGTGCATAAACGAGGTATGAAGTTAGATCTTTAATCTTTCTTATTTCCTATTGTTGAGGAGTCAAGAAGTCTGATGCTAATCTGCATTTGATGTAGGTTCCCGACTTCATAAAGCCTCGAGGGAACTGGTTTAGCATCCACTCTATGTATCAGGCCTTGCATGATTACTATAGAGCGATCGTCCATGGCTAGGGATTCGGGAGGTTCTTCTCCATTCTACCCCGTCGTTGTCCCTTGGTTACCTCAGGGCATTGTCTGAGCGGTGGTTTCACCAGACTCAGTCACTCCATTTGCTGGACTACGAGGTGATGGTGACGCCGATGGATTGGCGGTTTATCATAGGTATGGAGTTTGGAGGGGAGCCGGTGCCTTGCACGGCAGATATCATCCCTACTACCATCTGATCCTTGTTGGGAGTTCCTTTGGAGGCGCTCGAGGCGTGGATTGTTCGTCTGAGTCCTTTGGCGTAGATGCTATGAAGCGAAAGGCATTGAGTGAGCCCATACCTGATGATGTGAGAGTCAGGGATCGCATTCTCCGGCGATTGTTCCTGATGATCATTAGGGGCTACTTTATAGCAGATAACTCTTCTACAGTGTCCTTCGCATTGATTAGTGCCACTCGACACGTGGACCATATAGGAGAGTATGATTGGGGTTCCTACACCTTTGCCTATTTCCCCAGGGGAATGCACATGCGATCGTAGGGCTTGACCAAGGCGTGGTTAGGATTCTACCCATTTCTGCTGGTAAGTGTTTCTCTTGTCTTTTCCCATGTATAGGTTAAGAGTGTTGATTGACAGCAGATGTTTGCCTTTGTGTTGGCAGTTTTGGCCCTATAAGAGGCTTCCTTGTTTGCGTCCTATGAGCGTGTTAGGTTTAGACACCTATCCATGAGGATGGAGATGGCATCATTCCATACTGGCGGAGGTCCCTGTTGTTGAGGGTTTCACTCATTGTCTCCTACAGTTGGAGTTGTTGACAGTCGATGTCATCACATGGATTCCCTACTCTAGAGAGCATTTGGGAGTTGGTTTTGAGGATGGGTACCCGACTGGGGTAGAGTACGTCATTTCCACCCGCAGGATTCCTATCTTTACAGATGGAGGATGGGAGCTCTATTTAGGAGAGCATGCTATTAGGAGCACTACAGGAGAGATTCATATGCCGATCTTGCCTCCTGCCAGGCGTTATTTGCCTGTTTCGCAGTCACCCGTCATTGACATCCCATTGATGGGGATTGACGGTTTTACATTGTCAGAGGTCCCATGTTCTCAAGAGATGTTCTAGCATTGGTGGACCCCCCGTATCATTGGAGCTCAGACCAGCGCCACATAGTTTATGGGGGATATGGTTCTAGGATTCGTGATGATGATGGATTGGCTAGCCTGTGTCAGTGATCCAACTCATGTGACACAGATTGACTCGGCAGCTGGACCGGTCACACCTTTTCATTCGGCATTTGGGTAGAGATCCTGCAGAGGTAGATACTTTTGATCCTTCCAGCTCTGGCACTGGTCCCTCAGGTGACCCATATGGTTTTGTCGGCGCATATCCTCCTTTGTATCAGCCTGACATCCCTGTAGATAGAGATCCAGTTACTCAGGAGGAGTTACATCAGGTGGACAGGATCGATGATGTAGACATCAACACTCTTGACTTTTTCTGATGTATTTCTCGTTATCTCTTTTGATAGGCCTCTATTAGCTGCTAAGTAGCTTCGCCCCATTTCCCTGTATTTTAGCTGTACAGAGTTGTATTAGATGATGATATACTTAGGAATGTATATACAGTTTTTCCATTCCCTATATAATATTATCATATATTGTATCATGCATGTTATTATGTTATGCACATGTATGTATATCCAGAGATATTCAGCATTAACCCCTGGATGGTCTTATGACATGGCCCGTACAGATATCTTCTTCGACAGTTAGCCGTATTGATCATACCTTTCCATTTGTGGTGGTAGCTGGTATGTGCTCATGGTATGATAGTATATCACCATCAGACATGGTGATCGTAGATGATTTGCTACAGCATACTATGACCCTGTTGATGTTTCAGGTTCCCATAGGATTTGTAGAGGGCATGCTAGAGCACTGGGTATCGGAGAAAGCAGGTTTTTCGATTTGGGACCCAGGAGTTAACTCCTATTTTGGAGGAGTATGCACGGTTGACGATGCTACCACTGGACAGACCTTGCGTGCAAATGGCTATTGGAGACATGAGCAGACAGTTCATGACCCTCACCGTATTGAGACGTAGAGTGGTCCAGGATGAGATTACATCCGGCCACGTGATATCAAACATTTCTGTTTGACATGTTTTCGCTCACGAGGATGACTATGCATGGTATTCCGGGGATTTCACCACACCGAAGGACCATTGGCGTTCAGCCAGAGTAGATGTACTGCTTTTATGCGTATTGTCACACGTCTTCATGCCGCGATACATGGATGAACTGGATATCAGCGTCATTTTGGCAGTGAGAGCTCTCAGGGAGGGTCGTACCATTGTATTGATGATTATCGCAGAGACACTGAGGTCAGCTACATACTGCTGCACTTATCCTGCAGAAGTGTTTACTAGTAGCTCGGTCATGTTGTATGTGTGGTTTATGTCACCCTTGAGACCGATTGGCACATTTAGATGATAGGGGTTTTGTTTCACCTAGGAGATAGCCATGTCATACTCCTTTCAGCCTGCAGAGTGTACATATGCTACATCATGGTCAGCTTTCCAGGCAGGGATTAGGGATCCGTTTGCCATATTGCCGTGTTTAGGGCTTAGTTCACCCTACAGCTTCATTACTCATGCTCCGGGCATGGATTATCTCCCTCTACCTAGATTGAGGAACATGATTACTTACCACCCATTGGCCGTGATGTGTCAGTTTAACCAGTATCAGGATTTTCTTCCGTATGAGGGGGAAATGAGTCAGCGCTTCGTGTCACACCATTTATTAGTGGAGGACAGATCTAGGTTGTATGCATGTTGGGATCAGCGAGAGTTGGCTGAGTTTTTTGTCAGTCATCCAGGTTGTTCTACAGAGTATTCCGCATGGACGGAGATAGAGAGCGCATTGGGAGGCGGTATCCACGGTCTGTGGGATTGATTACGACATTTGAGGAGCCTATAGAGGAGGTCATTATTCCCATCGATGATTTGGTTGTTGAAATTCATGACATTTGTGATGGATTCTCCCCCCAAGTGCCATTTGTTACTCGATATTGACACAACATTTGGAGTAGAGCTTACATCTGATGACCTATGATAGAGATCGGGCTAGGGCAGCGATGTTAACAGCTCTTGATTAGAGAGACACCGCTCTGTTAGAGAGGGATGAGGCTAGATCAGCCAGAGACGCATTGATTGCCGAGCGGGATGCCACTTTATCTTCTAGGGATGTGGCCATTACAGATAGCACTTCAGTTAGATCCCAGATGACTGTCAGTCTTGTCGACATGAGTGCTTACATTGATGAGCACTATGCCACCATGCAGTTAGACTCTGATCTACTAGCTCGTGTAGATACCCTTGGGCAGGAGCTTGCAGTGCTACCTCCGTCTTCATAGAGGGATGCTATGTTAGATCTGATAGTCTGCATGTATATAGATCTATAGATAGCTTTGTATTTTCCTGCACAGACTAGCTTAGCCATTTTGTCATGTACAACACAGATGTATATATATCAAACAGTATTATATATAGCAGGGAAACATATTTTGATTCACTTCCCTTTTAGTTATGCCTTGATACTTGCTTGATATTTACTGTTTCTTGAGGCCTTGTGATCTTGATGCATTACGAACTTATCCTTGATAGATGGACATTGAGGCGTCCGTAAAAATCTCGTAAGCGGATCAGCGATTTACGTAAATCCCTACCATCTTTGGTGTCTTGGGACTGGTATCTGTATAGAAAAGTGGAGAGGAGGGTGGTTTCTTCCTCTTTGAGATTGACCGCACCACATATGGTCGCCAGTACTTCTATTTGTGAGAAGCCTAGTTAATTCCATCTCTTATGGGTTGGTATTTTTCTTTGAGGCACGATCGCAGCTTAAATGGTCACCGAATCTTCTATTTGTGAGAAGAGGTTGGGTAATTCCATCCCTTTGATCTGAAATCGATGAAATGTGGCGAATTGAAGGTAGATCCCGGTACCGTGTGATAAGTATGTTGTTCTGGTAGGGATTAGACTGAACCATAAATGGCTGCCTACATACTCTTATTAAAGAGGAGATCAAGTCTGCGTAGTTCGAACCTGGTGTATGGTTCAACGCTGAATGCAGAAGGTTTCTGGCTTGAACTGTATGTTTCCCTGAGGGGCAGAAGAATATTAAGAATGGAAAGGGTTCAAAACCGGAATAGCTGGTGATTTGATGATCAAAACCTGGATGTTTGTTTTATGGTAACTTCAGATATAGTACCGTTTCACGGTGTCCGAGTTGATAAGCTATGGAAATTCATCGCCATCCATTTCCTACAATCTAAGAGCACCTCCTGTCAATACTTCTTTGACAACAAATGGGTCTTCCTAGTTAGGAGCGAATTTTCCCTTAGATTGATCTTGGTTGTCAATGATCTTCTTCAAAACCAAGTCATGTTGTTTGAATTTCCATAGTCAAACTTTTCTGTTGTAGGATTGTGCGATCGTTTGCTGATATAACTAACCATGGAAGATAGTCGCAGATCGCCTTTCGTCTATCAGAGACAATTGGTGATACCTATCTTGTACCCATTAGTCTTCATCCAACTGAGCATCCATCAATACTACGAGGATTCCATTTCCACTTCTATGGGGAGCACTTGCTTCCATCCCATAGACTAATGAGTAGGGGTTGCCCGGTGGAAGTTCGCATGGAAGTTCTGTAGGCTAATAAAGTCAGAGGCAAGAGGTTAGGCCATCCTTTGTGATTGGCGGAC
Organism: Panax ginseng; assembly: GCA_020205605.1. NCBI lineage: Eukaryota > Viridiplantae > Streptophyta > Magnoliopsida > Apiales > Araliaceae > Panax > Panax ginseng. Next base: position 77,269,891 of record CM035137.1, on the reverse strand, counting down.
ATTTTCTGCATGATCTTTTTGATGTTTTTATTAGCCGCTTCAACAGCACCATTCATCTTTGGACGGTAGATGACGGAGTTGAGATGTTTGATTTGGATTTTTCTGCATAACTCCTCCATCATTTTGTTGTTGAGGTTCTTAGAATTGTCTGACACAATGACCTCTAGTTGTCCATATCGACAAACAACATTGTTTCTGATGAAAACAATGATAACTTCTTTAGTAACCCTGGGGAAGTATGTTGCTTCTACCCATTTGGTGAAGTAGTCGATCATGGTGAATATGAATCGATGTCCATTACTGGCTTTGGGCTCGATGGGCCCGATCACGTCCATTCCCCACATTGAGAAGGGCCATGGCGAACTCATATTATAGAGTTCCCTTAGAGGGGCATGGATAGCATTCCCATGAATCTGGCATTGATAGCATCTCTTGACGTGATCATCACGGTTAGTTTTGAGTGTAAGCCAATAATGTCCCGTTCTGAGAATTTTCTTGACAAGTAGGGGTCTGCTCATGTGAGGGCTGCATACTACACTATGGATCTCATCCATGAGTCTCTGATCTTGGTCTTTGTCCAGACATCTGAGGAGACCTAATCCTGTATCTCTTTTGTAGAGTGCATCTCCGCTCAAGTAGAATTTCATAGCAAGTCGATGAATCAGCCTCTTCTCAGTTAGGCTCACCTCAGCGGGTATAGATCCATCTCATAGATACTCCTTGATGCTTTGATACCAAGGACTATGGATGGGAGGTAGCTCATCCGATACTTCTCTAATGTAATTCCTATAGACTAGGGCTCTTTGCAGAGTAAACCTGATGCTTGGCATGTTTTCCTTGTCCGGTATGTAAACCAAGGAGGCAAACGTTGCTAATGCATCTACAAAATCATTCCTATTATGAGGAATGTGTAGAAATGAGATTTCTTTGAACTCCAAAGCCATCTGTAAAACTTGCCGATGGTAAGGCAGCAAATGTAATTCTTTGGTTTAATATATTCCTGTGGATTGCTTGATTACCAATTCAGAATCCCCAAAGGCGATTAAGCGCTCGATGCCCATTGAGCGGGCAAGTTTTAGCCCCATGATCTGACCTTCATACTTTAATTTGTGTTGTTGGTGCCGATAAAGCGCAATTTGACCGGCTGACGGATACTACTCCCGTCATCGGATATTAAAAGCTGCTCCAGCTCTAGAGCCTTACGTATTATGAGCTCTATCAAAATACATTCTCCATGTACGAGATGTATCGTACTGATGTTGTAGTTGAATTATCATTACTCCTTCGTCGGGAAAGTATGTTTCTAAGGGTTTGTAATCCCTATGTGAGTGCGGCGGCGATTGATCCGCAATTCCTTGACCTTTGATAGACTTTTTGCATCACGTAGAGCGATGTCGATTCTTTGTAGGATCAAGCGCCATCAGACGATCGAAAATTGATATGGGCTTACTGAACACATACTTGAGAGGATCCATTCGGGATATGAGATGGGTTGTGTGACCATGGAGGTAATGTTGTAACCTCATGGAAGCCCATGTTAAAGCACAGCAAGTCTTCTAGATCAGAGTGTACTTGTGTTCATGTTGTAACCTCATGTAATAGATAGCTTGTTCTTGGCCTCTATTGTCTTTCTGCCCCAGCATGCAGCCCATGGCATTGTCATTTATGGATAGGTACATGAACAGGGGAACACCATCCCTGTGAGGTACCAAAATAAGAGCGTTACTCAGTTGCTCTTTGATTGTGAGGAAGACTTTCTGACACTCATTATTCCATTTCATGGAGGAGTTCTTCCTTAACAACTTGAAGATTGGCTCACAGGTTGCTGTGAGTTGAGAAATGAATCTACTAATGAAGTTGATCCTTCCCAAAAATCCCCGTATTTCCTTCTCTGTCTGAGGAATGGGCATTTCCTTGATGGCCTAGATTTTGGTAGAATCCAGTTCAATCCCTTTGTGGCTGACTAGGAAACATAGCAACTTACCTGACTTAACACCAAAGGCGCACTTGGCGGGATTCAACTTCAAGTTGTACTTACGCAACCTATTGAAAAGCTTTTTGAGATGGTCAAAATGGTCATCCTCCTTCCGGGATTTGACAATGATGTCATCCACGTAGATCTCTATCTCTTTGTGCATTAAATCATGGAAAAGAGCCATCATAGCTCGCTGATAGGTTGCCCCGACGTTGATGAGGCCGAACGACAACCGTCTATAGGAAAAGGTTCCCCAAGGTGTGATGAAAGCAGTTTTCTCACTATCTTCCTCAGCGACCATAATCTGATGGTACCCCGCAAAGCAATCAGCAAAGGAGTACATGCTGTATTGAGAAGTATTATCAATAAGAATGTCGATAAAGGGCACAGGAAAGTTATCTTTAAGGCAAGCTTTGTTCAAATCCCGATAATCCACGCAAACTCGCACCTTTCCCCCTGGTTTAGGCACGGGAACAATGTTGGATATCCACTCCGAATATGTAGACACCATGATGATGCCAGCTTGAAATTGTTTCAAAATTTCTTCTTTAACTTTTAAACTCCATTCAGGTTTCAATCGTCTAATCTTTTGCCTAACTGGATTGAATCCTTCTTTAATGGGAAGGCGATGAAGAACAATGTCAGTGGACAAACCCACCATATCTTCATGAGACCATGCAAACACATCCTGGAATTGGGTTAACAGTGCAACCATGTCATTCCATTGATTTGTGGTAAGGTCTGAACCAGTCTGGATTAGCTTAGGATTGCCTAAGGTTCCGAGATTGAATGGAGTGGTTTGATCAAGATTGGGTTTGGGTTTATCTGCGACCCATTCCTTAATCTCTTGAGGTGTCTCAATGTCCTCTTGGATGTCCATCAAGTCTGAGTCCAACTTTGCATCAAAGTTACAGCCCTTGTGGAGAGAAGGCTTGTCATCAGCAAGGACATTCACATCTAAATTCAGAGTCCTAAAACAAAAGATGCTTTTACTTAATATATGCAACTGTTCAATCATACAAAAGTGTTAGCATGTACTTGATAAAATAATTAGTAGTGCTGTAAAGGAAAGCAAGCAATTAAAGTTATCTACAGTGCAGAGGGATTTTCTGCCCATTTTACCCTCATCGACCAATGCATGGAGTGCTGCTCCAATTGTTGAGGGAAAAGTCCTGATGGACTACAGTGATGGAAGGATCGTCATTGTCCTACTTCTCCCGAATGATAACCATGACATATGGGCAATCATCGTCTGGGGTGTATCTGTTTGTATGTTCATCATGAACAATGACGCGAATACCTGCCATCATCAAGGCAAGGTCATGTTTATGTTTCCGTTCCTTTTCTTCCGCCTCGGGATCAGGAATCAGCACCGCTTTTCCTTTGATTGTAACTGGTTTCGAAAACAGCATAGCTACAACATGGGCTGGAATCTTTACTGGAGATTGCATTAACTCATGAGGTAAAGGTATAGAAAATTGTTGTGCGGCGGAAGATTGAGGAACCTGCTTGTGCTTATGAGGATTCCTGTTATTGGAACTAGCAAAATATGTGATGCCCCCAAATCCGGGTCTCTTCCAACCCGACAGATGGTGCTACACGATACTACCATTCATTCATTCTTTCAATTAAATAGTCTCAAAAGGACTAATATAACTTCTATATATCACAAACAATATTACATTTCCCAGGTTCTTTTTAACCCATTCGTTTGTTCTTGTCATAATATCAAATATATTACAATCGTTCACCTATACTATTACATAAGTAATCTAAGGGTTCGTCTTCTTTGCTTGCCCTTGTCCTTGCCTCGAGCCTTGATCCGATTCGATCTTGGTACGTGTTCATATGGTTCAAGCAAGAGTGAGCATGACTAGCTCAGCAAGTACTACAATTCTAATAAACAATATGCTTGAAACATAGAACTCATATATCTTCAGTAACTGAAAAATAGTTATGAAGTACTATTGATAATTCAAAATAGCACTTCTTTTCATTCAAAACGTTTTCCAACAACAATATTCAGTAGAATATCAACGAAGGCTCAAAACTATGAGCAGTTCATAATTTCTTTTGAAAAGGACAACCCGACACTAAGTCCATAAGTCTGGCATAGCTTACTAGCACTTCTGGGTGATTAGCCCATAGTACTCTATGTTAATCAACACTACATTCATTAAATGTGTATACGTTTAAGTTGTGGCAACCTCACGTGCCTGTCGTTAAACGACAAAAACATTTTAGCATACTTGGTCTTCGATTGAAAACCATACCAATATAACTCGGTAAACATAAATCATGCTTGACAGAATCATAATATAAGTCTAGCCGAAAGAATTGGCTTTAGACTTCATCATTAAGACTTCATGTGAAAGAATACATGAATTACAAAACTTGTCTAGACTGAACTGGAAGTGTCTAACAATGTCCTAACATTGTCATGTTTATGCCTTAGTTCAATACTATAAAGTTCCCTTTCATTGTGTACTTGAAATCTTTCTTCTCTGGCAATTCCTTGGGTGCAGCGCGGCAGCACACACACTTCTTCTTCTTCTGACCATCATCTTGAGTTTTGCGATGAACAAGCCTCGGACTCGGTGTTGCGGTGTCACTCAATGGCCTTGGGTTGGTGCCATGGCTGACAACACTTGTGCTCTCGAGACGATTTGCAATTTTGAAAATTTTACGAAACTCCTGGACTCATAACTTCTTCGTTATAAGTCCGAATTGGCTCGTTCAAAAGCCTACGGTTCACAAATTATATACTCTATGCGTTCATGCAAGAATTTTATATATTCGACTTCGTTTGCTAAAATTTCATCTATGAGTTCATTTTTAACGAAAACGATAAACGTCTGTGAACGTTCAACGCTCGTTTCTTCATTCTAAGTCGAAATTCAGTCATATTTGAGTCCGCAACTCTATAATGCCAAATATGACTTGTCTTCATTGAAAACCAACATTTCTGACTTCAAACACAAAATACGACCTTTATTCCGAGAATTTCATGAATTCGACGATAATCGTCCAATCGTGTGAATTCCGGCAAAGCTACATTCTTAATGATTCTAAATGAATTTTAACCAAACATATGAACATTTCAAGTTACTTATTACACCAACTTATAGTCAAAGTAGGTTTTGACTTATTCTCATAAGTTAATGACTTATTTAATTTATGAACTACTAATTCTTATGCTAATGACTTACTATGAACTTATGTCCATTAATCAATGTTCTCATGCTATAATCAACATACTAACATCATATGACGAACATATAACAAGTTCTTCAAGATTCCAACAACTTATTAGAGTTCAAGTTGCTTATTCAACTTATTCGGCTTAAGTTTATTCCTTAATAACTTATAACATGTTCTTAACAACCAATCCCCCTTCTCTATAAATCCTATTATAGAAGAGATAAAGATAAAAAGTATGAGTCTTACCCTTGAAGACTATGACTTTAATTCACTTTGGAAAATCTAGCAAAAGTTGAAGTGGCTTATAAGTGGTTAAGTGGCTTATTCTCTCTACCAAATAAGTTGCTTATCTTTGAGAGGAGTTGGGAGAAATTGAACAACCAACAAATGAAGTGAGACTTCTCTATTTATAGGAAACCAAAGCTTAGGGCATTATGGACTTTAAACATCCCACCTCCTTTAATCCACCTCCTCATTCCACCTCCTTACTATTCATTACCTTAAAACTAAGTTAACTTGCTAGCCACTTCCCTTTCTTGCTCATCACAACACTTGGGCACCAAACAAAATGTTTGCCCATCAAGTCTACCCATTTCACCCTTTGTTTGCCCCATAGACCATGGCTTCTCATTGGGCTTTGTTAATTAATCTAACTACTTTCTTGTTGGGCTTGTGTTACCATAGTTTGTACTTATGAATTATCAAACACTTGGGCCTGATTGTCACATTCTATTGGACTTATACTATTAGGTTAATAATCCTACAAGTCCATTATCTTAGATTTAAAAACTTATCATTTATACCCCATGTATAATCCTCATATACTAGCTCGTATATTAATTCGTAATATACGTTATCTCATTCTTCATACATAATAGTATAATACGTCATATTATACTTACATTCATTACCTTCATATAATGAATACACATTATACGATCACAACTTTCTTCCCTTAACGCTTAATAAACCTAACGTTCCAAAATTAAGTTCGCATGCGAAATATTACGTTTTCCATGCTTAGGTTATTATTGAATAATCCATCTCAACTTGATATTATAACATTACGTATTTCTCTGAAGTTCAAAAATAATTCCCGAGCAGAAATTGATGAATAGTGTTTTTCAGAAAATTTCTCGGAAAGCTTTTATTTTTGTCTTAGAAATTCAAACACTTTAATTCTCTCACGTAGTTAAAATACTACGATATTCCAACGTTTCTAGGTTATAGAACGACATTCGTCTTATCCATACGAAATAATAATAAATAATATTATTTTATTCATTATTAAAAGTATTTACAAAGGTTCGATTTTTTGGGACGTTACAGAATAGCCTAGTCTGGTTGTTCCAATTTGACTGGACATTTGGATAGGGTGCTTAATATCCTGCTTATCTTTACCTAGCCCTTGTCCAGGTTGATGACCAAATGAAATCATTTCTTGAGTGGCCGACATAACCTCGGCAGAAATCTTGGGTACGGGAAGTGGCGCCCCAATAGAATGGTATTGCGTGTTACGCACTTCCAAAGTATAGAAACTAGCCGGTTCAACTTCTGAATTGAAGCTGATAATTGGTAGAGTTCCTTGTTCAGGACAATTCGGCTCAGCATTGACAGTGACTAGACTGTTGTGGATAATGTATTTGAGTTATTTATGTAAGGTGGAGGGAACAGTTCTAGCCATGTGTATCCATGGTCTCCCCAAGAGCAGGTTGTATCCTAAGTCTATTTTGAGGACGTGGAAGGATACATTGAATGTATTTGGACCAATCTCAATTAGCAACTCAATCTTTCCAATGACATTCCGTCGGGATCCATCAAAACCTTTGATAACCGTGTAGCTTCTTTGGATCCGCTTGAGATTGATATTCATCTTTACCAAGGTGGCATAAGGACAGATATTTAGAGATGAGCCTCCATCTATCAATACTCCTACTAGCATGTACCCGGAAGACAAAACTGTAATATACAAAGGCTTACAATGACCGGTCCCTTCGGGAGGTATGTCGTCATTAGAGAAGGATATCACATTGTTGTTGAAAATGTGAACAACCAAATGTTGAAATTTTTCCACATCCACTGATTTTCGCAAGTAGTCTTCTTCTAAAACCTTCATCAAGATCTTCCGATGATCCTCAGAAGAGAAAACCAAATCCAGTATCGAAATTTGTTGTGGAGCTATCCGCAAGCTTAAAACCACTTTGGCTTCATTGTGGCCCATAGTACGGAGGAATTTTTCAATCTTCTCCATGGGAAACTTCCCCTTTGCTTTGGAAGTAGGTTTGACAACCCATTGAGGAAGGTACAGTGGATTCTCCTTCGACAATGTAGTAGTAGTATAAGACGTGGATCCTTCAGCTTCTCCATAATTCCATGGAACTTTGTGTAAGTTGACAACAGGATGTTATGGTCTGAAAGGTAAAGGAATTGGCTCTGGTGCGGCCACTTTCAAAGGATTGTCATCTCCTTTGAGTTGAATTGGTTGTATGGGAAATACTTTAACAGTCTCATCATCCACTTCGAATATAACTGCTACTGATCCCTTCCATTTGGTAGGATATGCATTCCCACCCTTGATCTACACAGTGTAATCATCTGCTATTTGTAGGACACCGCTATCAATAAGATTCTGAATGAGATGGCGGAGTGCCCAACATTCTTCTGTGCTGTGACCGCGAGAGTGTGAATGATATTGACACATTTCATCAGGATTGAACCGCCTTGAGCGGGGATTGATTGGAGGGAGAAGGGAGGTAATTCTTCCTTCGTTGATCAACATTTGAAGTATCTCCTCCATAGATTGGCCCAAATAGGTGAATTCCCTCTGATTGGCAAAATCCCGATGGGCTTTAGCATTTGCTCGCTTTGCAACCTTATCCTCCATAGCTTCACTTTTTGAAGGCGTTAATGGATCATTCACAACAAATGGAAGGAGATAGACATGCTCCTGCCTGATTAATTGGCGCGTGACTTGATACTGGTGGGTCAACAGTTCTGCCAATTATTCATTTTATTTGCAAAGGGCTTTCATTTTTCGTTCCATGGTAAACTGGAACTTTGCATAATCCCATTTGTCAACATCGTCTATGATGGGTTGGGATGATTCGCCATTGGAACCTTGTACAGTGCTCCAACTGATCATGTTGACCTCCTCTTCTTTGTGTTGAGGAAGAGGGTTGTCTTGCACATGAGGTTGATCTGGTTTAGTGACCACGATCTCACCATTGTCTATTAGATCTTGAAACTTATGTTTCAAGGCCCAACAATCTTGAGTATCATGTTCAGGAGCCCCGACATGATAAGCACACTTCAGAGTAGAATTAAAACCCTTCCCATTAGGGTTGGCTGGTGGAAGAAGATGTGTAATTTTCTTCTGAGCAGTCAGAAGAGCAAGAATATTCTCGAGCGAGTCCCCTAACTGTGTGAACGTTCGAGGTCGCTTTACTTCTCCACTTTTAGGCAATGGAGGGTTTGAAGATTATGCTGGAAAAGGGGAGTAGTTTCTCCTCTACATAGGCATGCTTGGATTGCCTTTTTTTCCTTGTAGTATCAAGGAAACATCTTCCTCTTTCTTTTTATGTACCCTCCGGGGGTTGTTTCCATAAGATCCGGACTGGATGTGCTCAGCAACAGCTTTAAAAGAGGCTAGGTCTTGAATTTTACCAGACTTCAATCCCATTTCAGCCATCTTGTCGTGTTTGATCATTTCAGAGAATGGTTTGCCAATACCCATCTAGAACTCTTTCATAGAAAGGATCTTCCTGTACATCTATGAAGGTCATGACCATTTCTGATTCTGTCATGGAAGGAATAACTTGAGCAGCAAGGCGCCTCCACCTTTGAGCATACTCTCTGAATGACTCATTAGACTTTTTCTTGACCTTAGTAATCTGGTACCAGGCAGGAGCCATCTGAGATTGAAAACTGTATTGAGTGAGGAAGGCGTGAGCCAGCTCTTCCCAGCTATGGATCTTAGAGTTGTCTAATCTGGTATACCATGAACCAAGCTTCTCAATCAGGACTTTTCTCAAAGCAATTTGCATTGAGACTTTTCATTTTCTGCGTAAGACCCAAGTTCTCCAATGAACACTTTTAAATGTGTATAAGGATCCCCTAATCCGTCATATTTCTCAAAAGCAGGGGTCTTGAATTTTTCTGGATAATGAACACCAGGAAATATGTAAAGGTCTGTATATGAAACACTACCATGTGTTCCAATCCCTTTGAGAACGCGAATAGTTTCCTCCATTTGAAGGACCTTCTTCCTGATATCACCGGTGTCTTGATCTCCTTTAAGATGGGTGTTTTCAGGGTCTTTGTTGGTTGTATCCAACTGAGGTTCTGGAATTATTTTTTCCAGACCTTGAACTCCTCCTTGTATAGAGGATTCTGTATGTGTAGGTATCTTCGTACCCTGAGTAGACTGGTGTAATTCTTTTAATAGAACAACCAAGTCTGTGATTTGTTTACTCAATCCGTCAAATTCTTCTCGGGAGACAGTGTTAAACTGGTCAGAAGAAGACATTATTGGCTGTAGGCTCGCTGCCTTTTTTGATTTTGAGCGGGTAATAGGCCCAATTGCTTCCCTACAAAAGACTTACGTAGTTTAGTCTTAGGGTAAAATAAATGTTATCATAACATGTCCGTTTTAGGAATTTTGTCCTGCAAAACCGGTTGTTAATTGATAACATGTTATTCATGCACAGATATTCTTCATATTTTCCATTACATATGAATGAGCATGGCTCGCTTGTTTGCTTTTATTTTCGAGATGTGAAGCATTCTCGAGAAAATAATATACAGCAGTGTCGAACTCCTCATGGGCATGACAGCCATCCAAGGAAATTCGGACACTATAAAATAATGTACAGGATGTTTACAGCTAAAAAATGTCCATCATGGGAACCGAATCTAGATTCGATCAAGATTTGAACACTGTGATCACATGATTCCTAGGCTCATATGATATTGCAATTTGTATGGAAAGCGATAGCGATTATATATATATATATATATATATATATATATATATATATATATAAGTAAAATATATATATATATATATATATATATATATAAACATGATCATATACGTAAGTAAACTCAAGCGGAAAAAATGTAAATAAAGGCATAAAAGCGATCAATCGCCACGAAGTTAACTCCAGCGAGACGGAATGTAAATAAAGCGGTAAAAGGCCACGAAGTGAACTCTCGAACTGACAAAATGTATATATATATATATGTATAGATATATATATATATATATATATATATATATATATATATATATATATATATGACGAGAAACTTATTTGGATGTGAATTCGGGCTCATTGGATATGTTCGATGACAATTATATATATGTATATATATAAAAGCGATTAAACGCATTGGATGTAAATCTAGGCTCATCGGATATGTCGACAACATTTATATATATATATATATATATATATATAAAAATTATAATTATCATATAGGATATAAAATCCGGGCTCATCGAATAAAAGTCGATAATAATTTATATGTATAAGTATATATATATATATATATATATATAAGCAATTAAATGCTCCAGACCGAAGTCTAGGCTCAATCAAGGCATAACTCGATAATGTTAGTCCATATATGAAATATATACATATATAAGTATATATATACAGACAGAAATAAAAATCACGGACCGAAGTTTGGGAAAATGCACAGAACATGACTCTCAATGTGTATAACAGTGTGTGCTAATATGAGAAGAAGGCTTTATAGAATAAGAAGGCTTACAATGGGCTGCCAAAGTAGACTTCTATGACTTTAACTGGATAAACACTCAGCTCCCGCCGGATAAAAGATAGCTATATGTGAGGTAACTACTGTTTAAAGATGAGGAAACACTCAAAAGATGTGTATGCAGAGTAAAATGGACAGGGCTTCCTCGCCTTTTTCCCTCCCTCTTCTTCTCAAATGGATGATCCCAAGGCTTGTATATATAGACGGATGGCCGCAGGTACACCTGCGGTAGCCGCAGTTGTACCGGCGGCTGGTCGTGGTGTATCCGAGCCTCGTGGGTCCCATTGTCTCGTAGTACGTGCACTTATGCACTGTAATGTCTGCTCAAACTTGTAGAACTTCAATTCGAGTATCCGAATGAGGTATATCTGACCTTATTCGGACAGCTTGAGTTGAGAGTTACGCAATGACATGGATTGGAGGTTGTACGAAGTCAGGAAGAGGGGTCTATGCCCATGGTCTTCAAGCTTCAAATTCTATCTAAAGTACTGTCACACGTAATAGTCACTCGGGATTGTCAATCCTCGGTTCTTGTGGGATATTGTTGGATGTATGTATGTATGAAGTGTTGAGGCGACGTGCCATTGTCGAAGGAACAAGATGATGTTTGACTCCTCGCTGGGGTTATCGCCGGTTTGAGTTGAAAGTAGACGTTGCTCAGGGTTACAGCTGAGATTGGACTACTTCTTGGTATGTCATGGTATCATCTTGTTGAGATAGTAAGATGAAGTTGTGACTCCTCACCGGGGTTATCGCCGGTTTAAGCGGAAAGCGAGCGTTGCTTTCGAGGTTACTGATTGAGATTGAATTGCTTGCTTGTTTGTATGTCTCACCGTCATACGTGGGTGTTCTATCGCGCGTTGTTATCTTTTGGTTACGAGGTGTGTGTGCCTCGATAGGATGTCTATGGTTGAAGCTGATTGCATATGTTTGAAACAAGCATTTCTGGGGTTATCTCCGGAACTGCAATGGCATCTCTTGGGGCTATCCCCAAGGATGGGGTTCTTCTCCCGATGTTGTCTCCGGACCTGGGCCGAGTGTCGCGGTGTTATCGTCGAGACAGAACTGTCCTCTCCGGTGTTGTTTTCGGTCTTTTGATCTGCATATCTCGGGGTTATCTCCGAGATTGTAAATGACATTCCCGGTGTGTGTTCCGGGGTTTGAGATGATGTTCCTGATTTATGTTCCGGGTTGGTGCTGAACTTTCGATAGTATCCGGAATGGATGTAAGCCATCTTTCAGGGTTATCTCCAAAAGACGAATCTACCCTCCTGCAATGTTAGTAATAGGAGCGCAGAAAATTTCGAGTGTATACATGTATATAGGTGCAATGAGGCATAACACTACTTCCAAATAATTGTACATTGATCCACACACACACACACACATTCATATAATAGTTTCTTTGAAAAGTGGCGGTCACCGTGGCAACACGGATGTCGGGGGGTGCCTAACACCTTCCCTCCGCATAACCAAGCCCCCAAACCCTAAATGAATCTTGGTTTCATAGACCCGTTTAGCAGTGTCACATCATTGGGTCAATGTGCAAACCTTTTCGGTTGCGTTAGTGCAACCAGTTAAATACACCAACTAGCGACTCTTAAAGTCAAATCGTTGACATTATACATGTCAGACCTTTTTCACTTGTTTTTTCAAACAAATCTCACATTAACATGAGAACACCAAAGAACAAGTAACGAAAAGGGACATCAAAAAATCCCGATGTTGACATCTATCAAACCTGATCATTGATTAACACCTTATACAACATGATTATACATAAAAACACCAAATCTAACATAACATACAAAATTAAAATTTTGGCTTAGGGTTTTATACCTTTTTGCATCAATTCTTGATTCTGGCTGTTGATTTGGTTAAGTGTGATAGTGGGGCTTCAATATGGGACTGATATGCTAACTATTTTTCGTGGGCGATGAGAGAGAGAGAGAGAGATTTGGCTGAGCATATGATGAACAAATGGCTAAAATTATGGACTTTTCTCTCTCCAATGTAATATATATTACATGTATGCAATGTATGTAGCTGGATTCAACTGATTGCTAGTGTTTAATGTCACATGGGGTTAGTGAGAGTTGTTTACCAAATAATGCATAGAAGGATAAAATGGTCATTGGCCTTATGATTTTAATGGCACTTTGGTCATTTGACAAACCCTTAGGGCTTAACCATTAGGGTTTAACCCTAAGGTTTAGCACAAAATTGTATCATTTCTAGTTTAGGATTTGTAAAATAAAATAAAATTTTATTTTCTAAAAATACAAAATTAAGGTTTCATAATTAGATTAGGGTTTCTAATTACATGAAACATGATAATTAGGTTTAGGTTTTACTAATTATAATTAAGCATGCCAAATTAGCAATTAGGGTTTATAATTAACAAATTAGGGTTAGCAATTAGGGTTTCTAATTAGCTATTAAGTTTTCTAACAATTGGGGTTTCCAAATATTAATTATTAGGGTTTCCCTAATTAAAATTAATATCATTAATCATATAACACATATAACACAGTTATATAACAGTCTCAAACTCATTATTGAGTTTCAAATTAGGGTTTACCAGACTAATACTAGGGTTTTCTACGGTTTCATCAAAACTATTTCACAAATTACATTATACACATACAGTACTTATTTACAGCACTGAAAAATCAAAAATATAATTAATATTATATTATTATCATCATTCCTTATTCTAGAACCAGAATTAGGGTTTATTAGTAACATTAAAATTCTTCTATACATTAACCTTACACACATAACATACATATCTATAACATTGACAAATAATAATATAATATCATTATTCTCTTTCCTTGATCAAAATCCATAATTAAGATTTGGATTCCATATCTGATTTATCTTACATATTCATACCATTATTAATTAAGTTAAATAATTAACTTAATTATTACGAAATAAATTTATATAATAAAATAAAATAATTATTATAATAATTCTAATAATCATTTCATATATTATTTAAATAATATAACATCATATTTTTATGGAAAATAATTAATAAAATATTTCTACAATAAAATTAATTGTTATAAGAATATAATTTATAATGATCAATAATTCCAAAATAAAATTATTTGTAATCATTCATGTAATAAATATATTTTATTTATCACATAAATACATACACATTACCTGGCACATCTCTCCACCATTATAAATAATAAAAAAAAAGTATACGCAAAATTTTTGATTTATTTATATAGAAAATATCGGGTTATTACATTCCCCTCACAAATGGGAGAATCGACGACCATCTAAGCTGTGGTTGAGTCCTCCAAGAGAAACACCAATCCATAAGAGATGCAACTACATGGGATCCCCCATACAAAGGAGTACCAGCGACCATCTGTGGTGCGGTCAACCTCACAGAGTAAAGCCACACTTCTCTCCATTACTACATACAAAAACTAGTCCCAAGACACCAAAGGGTAGGGATACACATAGATCAACGATCCATTCTAAAAGATCCTGAGACATCTCAATGTCCACCCATCAAGGATGAGTTCAGAATACATTAAGATCACAAGCCCTGAAGAAGCAGGTAAATATCTAGCGAGCAATAAGGCACAACTAAAACGGAAGTGAATCAAAATATATTTCCCTGCCATATATCATGTTGTTTGATATATACAATATGAACTGTACATGACAAAATGGCTAAGCTAGTCTGTGCAGGAAAATACAAGCTCATCTACAAATCAGTGTATATGCGAGCTATCAAGTCCAACATGGCATCTCTATCCGAAGAAGGAGGTAACGTTGTGAGTCCTGCCCAAGGGTATCTACAAGAGTCAACAGATCCACAACCAACTGCATGGTGACATGGTGCTCATCAATATATACGCTCATCTCGGCAATAATGCCAGTGGTAAGGGATCTCATTATAGTACAATCTTTAATGGCTATGTCCAAGGCAGATATAGCGCCATCCTGCTCAATAATCAATGCATCTCTGGATGATCTAGCCTAATCCTGCTCAGCAATAGCAGTGTCTCTATGAGCTAAGGCATCCTCTCTCTCTCTAAAAAAGCGGCATCTCTTCCAGCAAGAGCTGTCAACATCAAGGCCCTAGCCTGATCTCTCTCAAAAGTCATCAGATAAAGACTCTGCTCTAAATACTCTGCCGAATGAAGGGTCATAGTAGCAATCACATTGGGAGAATCCATTACAGTTGCTGGCAACCAAGCAAATACTCTATCAAATCAATTCCCGACACTGTGGATACAACTGCAGCCGATGCAGTCTCTATCTCTATCCATTCAGAATACTCTGTCGAATAGCCCGAATGGCTAACAAAAAACTTAGCTAGCTCACTTTGATCCCAACAGGCATACACCCTGGATCTGTCCTCTGCTGACAAGTGGCGAGAAGCCAAGAGCTAACCCAATGCCCCCTCAAAAGGATAGAAGTCCTTAAACTGGTTGAACTATGACATCACAGCTAGTGGGTGGTAAGTAGTCATGCCCCTCAAACCAGCCAGAGGAAGATAATCCATGCCAGGGGCATGTGTAATGAAGTTATAGGGTGAATTGGGCCCTATACACGGAAAAATGGCAAATGGATCCTCGATCCCTGCCAAGAACACCGACCAAGATGCAACGTCTATACACTTCGCTGGCTGAAAGGAGTTTGACATGGCTATCTCATGGGAAAAGTTGTATCCATGCCGTTGGAAAGTTCCAATCGGTCTTAGGTGTGATATGAACCACATATACAAGCTACCCTCTATTCTAAGGTTATAGCCTAAGGTCCAACCCACCTAAGGTTTCTAACCCTAAAGCTCTTAAACCATGATGTAAAGCCCCCAAATTCAGGTACTTGAAACTCGAATTCAGTGCTTTACGATACAATTTCTATGAGCGGAAATAATACTAATAATAATAATAACAATAATATAAATATCAAAATTAAATTACATTTATCAGAGTCTAATCCCAAGTACGCAACCTTTACTATAATTCCTTACATGATATATAATACATATCATAGTCTTAATATAGTCTAACTATTACAAAAGATACCAATGAACATATTTTGTTTGCTTTCCGTTTCACTTGTTCTTGTCTGAACCTTCGGGTTCATCATTCCTAGCTGAAAATATTTAAATTTAAAGCAAGAATGAGCATTTGGGTGCCCAGCAAATAATAACAATTATAAATATATTTAGCTAAAAGAATTAAATGTTTTCTTTGTACATCACTTCTACAACGAATTAATAATTGTGAAGTAAACTGAACCAATCATAATCATATATTATTTCTATATCAAGGTTTTTTTAAACTACGTATTGACTATATATATAGGATAGTCGACAGACTGTGAACATTATTTTCTGTTTTCGAAAAGGTTAGACATAACTTCATCTGTAAACAGTCATAACTTACGGACGCGAGGGTGTACATCTCACGGACCCTATATTGATCAATACTAAATGCAAGAACGATATTATCATTCAGTTTGTCCGCCTTGGGCGCATAAAAGTTTTCCCATGTTCGGGATGTTCATACTTAGTTGTGAGTCCAAACCAAAGCAATTTGATTGGATACAAAAGGTTTTATCATATTCAACGATATTTCTAAATTTGTGTCTAGCTGATTAAATAGCTTTGAGGTATATATATATATATATATATATATATATATATATATATATATATATATATATATATATCAACATGTGATTAAATACAATGACTATCCAAGTGGGGACACTTGTATAACCATATATAGAAATTAACGAACTGAATATATATCTAAATTACAATATACTAAAATGTTGATAAATAATGATGGGATATAGTATATATTACAATAGGGTTAATAATCTATTACAATAATAATATAATTCTGAAACTTTCTTACTCATGGCCATTGCATAAAGAAAATGCAAAGGTAGGATACTTGCCTGGTCTGCTGCTTACAATACGCAACTTAGTTTTATCTTTTATATCATGACCTATCATTAATAAGATCATTCTATCGATCAGAATCACACATTATAACACATAAATATCGCTTATTCATAGTTAACACATAACATTATCACATTGTCACTGTGACAACCTGATATTTTCTATATAAATAAATCTTAAATTTTGCGTATAAATTTTTTTATTATTATTTTAAGGATGAGGATTTGTACAAGATTATGTGTATATGTATTTATGTGGTAAATAAAAATATATTTATTACATGAATATTTACAAGTAAATTTATTTTAGAATTATTGATTATTATAAAGTATAATTTTATAATAATTAATTTTAAGATAGAAATATTTTTATTAATTATTTTCCATGAATATATAATCATATATTACTTAAATAATATATGAAGTGATTTTAGAATAAATATAATAATTATTTTATTATATGAATTTTTGTACTGATTATTAAGTTAATTATTTTACCTTAATTATTAAGGTTAAATATGAAAGAATAATCAGATATGATTTAGGAAAACCTGGGAAGAAGAAATGGAAAAGAATATGTTATCTTTGCGGATATGAAGGACATACTACTCTGTACTGTCCTGACTATAAATGGGGAGCATGTTTTGTTTGTGGAAAAGAAGATCATCAAGTTTAAAAGTCGCCCAAGGAAGAAGGTGTAGTGAATAGGTAGTATAGGTTAGGTTGTAGCATGTTTAATATAATATGTGTGTTTAGTATGTCTGTAATGCATTATTATAAAAACTTTTGTACAAACGGTAAAGTAAATCCCGACTTTTGTAGTCACAATGGGATGACTGATGTTTAAAG
Organism: Panax ginseng; assembly: GCA_020205605.1. Classification (NCBI taxonomy): domain Eukaryota; kingdom Viridiplantae; phylum Streptophyta; class Magnoliopsida; order Apiales; family Araliaceae; genus Panax; species Panax ginseng. The sequence goes on along the minus strand of CM035137.1, from coordinate 77,252,127 downwards.
CACTATGTGCTGTGATATGTAAAATATTTTGAAAGCAATGAATGAATATGAATCAAAGTTTGAGTTATGAAACAAGTGTAATAAGTTTAAACTTATATGATAAGGTTTAGAATGTAAGTTAATTTATGGTTTTTACTTAACCGGATAATGCCGCCAAGACGTCAAACTCGGAATCAAAGGGCAGAGGAATCTGTTAACAATGTTGAAGGACAACAACAAGCGGACCCAATGCAAAGGAGTCATGAATATGGTAGCTCGAGCCATGCAACAAGGAACCAAATAGGATAATTATTTGGCAAATTTCAAAGACTTTAAAGGTCAGGACCGCTTGTAATTCAAAGGTACAACTGACCCTGTAGAAGCCCAAACTTGGGTTAAGGAAATTGAGTAGGCGTTTATAATAGCTAGGGTAGCTGAGGGGCAAAAGACCTCTTTTTCCACCTACATGATGAAGGGTGAGGCAAATTTCTGGTGGGAAGCGAATCAGGTGAGGGCAGGAGCAGGTGTGGTAACATGGGATAGATTTAAGACCTTATTTTTCGAGAATTATTTTTCAAATTTAAGACGTTGAGCTAGAATGGAGGTAAAATTTTCGGAGTTGAAGCAAAGGGATATGTCGATTGGCGGAATATGCCGCGAAATTTAATGAGTCAGCTAGGTTTGCTCCGCATCAAGTCAATACGGAGGCTAGGAAGGTGAGGAGATTTGAGCTGGGATTAAAACCCTGTATTGATCAATACTAAATGCAAGAACGATATTATCATTCAGTTTATCCGCCTTGGGCGCATAAAAGTTTTCCCATGTTCGGGATGTTCATACTTAGTTGTGAGTCCAAACCAAAGCAATTTGATTGGATACAAAAGGTTTTATCATATTCAACGATATTTCTAAATTTGTGTCTAGCTGATTAAATAGCTTGGAGGTATATATATATATATATATATATATATATATATATATATATATCAACATGTGATTAAATACAATGACTATCCAAGTGGGGACACTTGTATAACCATATATAGAAATTAAATGAATGTAATATATATCTAAATTACAATATACTAAAATGTTGATAAATAATGATGGGATATAGTATATATTACAATAGGGTTAATAATCTATTACAATAATAATATAATTACGAAACTTTCTTACTCATGGCCATCAGATAAAGAAAATGCAAAGGTAGGATACTTTTCTGGTCTCTGCGCATACATAATCTGCAACTTAGTTTTATCTTTTATATCATGACCTATCATTAATAAGATCATTCTATCGATCGAATCACACATTATAACACATAGTATCGCTTATTATAGTTAACACATAACATTATCACATCATCATTTGTGACAACCTCGATATTTTCTATATAAATAAATCTTAAATTTTTGTATAAATTTTTTTTTTATTATTATTTTAAGGATGAGGATTTGTACAAGATTATGTGTATATGTATTTATGTGGTAAATAAAAATATATTTATTACATGAATATTTACAAGTAAATTTATTTTAGAATTATTGATTATTATAAAGTATAATTTTTTTATAATAATTAATTTTAAGATAGAAATATTTTTATTAATTATTTTCCATGAATATATAATCATATATTACTTAAATAATATATGAAGTGATTTTTTTAGAATAAATATAATAATTATTTTATTATATGAATTTTTGTACAGATTATTAAGTTAATTATTTTACCTTAATTATTAAGGTTAAATATGAAAGAATAATCAGATATGATTTAGGAAAACCTGGGAAGAAGAAATGGAAAAGAATATGTTATCTTTGCGGATATGAAGGACATACTACTCTGTACTGTCCTGACTATAAATGGGGAGCATGTTTTGTTTGTGGAAAAGAAGATCATCAAGCGAAAAGCTGTCCAAGGAAGAAGGTGTAGTGAATAGGTAGTATAGGTTAGGTTGTGTAGCATGTTTAATATAATATGTGTGTTTAGTATGTACATGTAATGCATTATTATAAAACTTTTGTACAAAGCAGTAAAGTAAATCCCGACTTTTGTAGTCACAATGGGATGATCGATGTTTAAAGCACTATGTGCTGTGATATGTAAAATATTTTGAAAGCAATGAATGAATATGAATCAAAGTTTGAGTTATGAAACAAGTGTAATAAGTTTAAACTTATATGATAAGGTTTAGAATGTAAGTTAATTTATGGTTTTTACTTAACCAGATAATGCCGCCAAGACGTCAAACTCGGAATCAAAGGGCAAAGGAATCTGTTAACAATGTTGAAGGACAACAACAAGCGGACCCAATGCAGCAGTTCGCGAATATGGTAGCTCAGGCCATGCAACAAGGGAACCAGCCGGATAATTATTTGGCAAATTTCAAAGACTTTAAGGCTGTAGGACCGCCAGAATTCAAAGGTACAACTGACCCTGTAGAAGCCCAAACTTGGGTTAAGGAAATTGAGTAGGCGTTTATAATAGCTAGGGTAGCTGAGGGGCAAAAGACCTCTTTTTCCACCTACATGATGAAGGGTGAGGCAAATTTCTGGTGGGAAGCGAATCAGGTGAGGGCAGGAGCAGGTGTGGTAACATGGGATAGATTTAAGACCTTATTTTTCGAGAATTATTTTTCAGCTAGTACGCAGGCTAGAATGGAGGTAAAATTTCTGGAGTTGAAGCAAAGGGATATGTCGGTGGCGGAATATGCCGCGAAATTTAATGAGTCAGCTAGGTTTGCTCCGCATCAAGTCAATACGGAGGCTAGGAAGGTGAGGAGATTTGAGCTGGGATTAAAACCCTGTATTGATCAATACTAAATGCAAGAACGATATTATCATTCAGTTTATCCGCCTTGGGCGCATAAAAGTTTTCCCATGTTCGGGATGTTCATACTTAGTTGTGAGTCCAAACCAAAGCAATTTGATTGGATACAAAAGGTTTTATCATATTCAACGATATTTCTAAATTTGTGTCTAGCTGATTAAATAGCTTGAGTATATATATATATATATATATATATATATATATATATATATATATATATATATATCAACATGTGATTAAATACAATGACTATCCAAGTGGGGACACTTGTATAACCATATATAGAAATTAACGAACAGAATATATATCTAAATTACAATATACTAAAATGTTGATAAATAATGATCGGATATAGTATATATTACAATAGGGTTAATAATCTATTACAATAATAATATAATTCTGAAACTTTCTTACTCATGGCCATTGCATAAAGAAAATGCAAAGGTAGGATACTTGCCTGGTCTGCTGCTTACAATACGCAACTTAGTTTTATCTTTTATATCATGACCTATCATTAATAAGATCATTCTATCGATCAGAATCACACATTATAACACATAAATCGCTTATTGCAAGCTAACACATAACATTATCACATCACACCGTGGACAACCTCGATATTTTCTATATAAATAAATCTTAAATTTTATGTATAAAATTTTTTTATTATTATTTTAAGGATGAGGATTTGTACAAGATTATGTGTATATGTATTTATGTGGTAAATAAAAATATATTTATTACATGAATATTTACAAGTAAATTTATTTTAGAATTATTGATTATTATAAAGTATAATTTTTATAATAATTAATTTTAAGATAGAAATATTTTATTAATTATTTTCCATGAATATATAATCATATATTACTTAAATAATATATGAAGTGATTTTTAGAATAAATATAATAATTATTTTATTATATGAATTTTTGTACTGATTATTAAGTTAATTATTTTACCTTAATTATTAAGGTTAAATATGAAAGAATAATCGAGATATGATTTAGGAAAACACAGGAAGAAGAAATGGAAAACAATATGTTATCTTTGCGGATATGAAGGACATACTACTCAGATCTTTATCCGACTATAAACAGGGAGCATGTTTTGTTTGTGGAAAAGAAGATCATCAAGCTTAAAAGTCATGCCCAAGGAAGAAGGTGTAGTGAATATAGTAGTATAGGTTAGGTTGTGTAGCATGTTTAATATAATATGTGTGTTTAGTATGTCCTGTGTAATGCATTATTATAAAAACTTTTGTACAAAGCAGTAAAGTAAATCCAGACTTTTGTAGTCACAATGGGATGATCGATGTTTAAAGCACTATGTCTTTGTGATATGTAAAATATTTTGAAAGCAATGAATGAATATGAATCAAAGTTTGAGTTATGAAACAAGTGTAATAAGTTTAAACTTATATGATAAGGTTTAGAATGTAAGTTAATTTATGGTTTTTACTTAACGAGATAATGCCGCCAAGACGCCAAACCCGGAATCAAAGGGCAAAGGAATCATTAACAATGTTGAAGGACAACAAAAGCGGACCCAATGCTGTGAGTCATGAATATGGTAGCTCGTGCCATGCAACAAGGAACCAAATAGGATAATTATTTGGCAAATTTCAAAGACTTTAAGGTCAGAGGACCTTGTAATTCAAAGGTACAATGACCTGTAGAAGCCCAAACTTGGGTTAAGGAAATTGAGTAGGCGTTTATAATAGCTAGGGTATTTGAGGGCAAAAGACCTCTTTTTCCACCTACATGATGAAGGTGAGGCAAATTTCGTGGGAAGCGAATCGTGAGAGGCAGGAGTGTGTGGTAACATGGGATAGATTTAAGACCTTATTTTTCGAGAATTATTTTTCAAATTTAGTACGTTGAGGCTAGAATGGAGGTAAAATTTCTGGAGTTGAAGCAAAGGGATATGTCGGTGGCGGAATATGCCGCGAAATTTAATGAGTTAGCTAGGTTTGCTCCGCATCAAGTCAATACGGAGGCTAGGAAGGCGAGGAGATTTGAGCTGGGATTAAAACCCTGTATTGATCAATACTAAATGCAAGAACGATATTATCATTCAGTTTGTCCGCCATGCATAAAAGTTTTCCCATGTTGGGATGTTCATACTTAGTTGTGAGTCCAAACCAAAGCAATTTGATTGGATACAAAAGGTTTTATCATATTCAACAATATTTCTAAATTTGTGTCTAAAGTGATTAAATAGCTTGAGGTATATATATATATATATATATATATATATATATATATATATATATATATATCAACATGTGATTAAATATAATGACTATCCAAGTGGGGACACTTGTATAACCATATATAGAAATTAATGAATGTAATATATATCTAAATTACAATATACTAAAATGTTGATAAATAATGATCGGATATAGTATATATTACAATAGGGTTAATAATCTATTACAATAATAATATAATTTCAAACTTTCTTACTCATGGCCATTCAGACAAAGAAAATGCAAAGGTAGGATACTTGCACTGTCTGCCGCCGCCATAACACGCAACTTAGTTTTATCTTTTATATCATGACCTATCATTAATAAGATCATTCTATCGATCGTAATCACACATTATAACACATAGTAATCGCTTATTCATAGCTTAACACATAACATTATCACATTACCGTGATAACCCTGATATTTTCTATATAAATAAATCTTAAATTTTATGTATAAATTTTTTATTATTATTTTAAGGATGAGGATTTGTACAAGATTATGTGTATATGTATTTATGTGGTAAATAAAAATATATTTATTACATGAATATTTACAAGTAAATTTATTTTAGAATTATTGATTATTATAAAGTATAATTTTATAATAATTAATTTTAAGATAGAAATATTTTTATTAATTATTTTCCATGAATATATAATCATATATTACTTAAATAATATATGAAGTGATTTTTAGAATAAATATAATAATTATTTTATTATATGAATTTTTGTACTGATTATTAAGTTAATTATTTTACCTTAATTATTAAGGTTAAATATGAAAGAATAATCGAGATATGATTTAGGAAAACACAGGAAGAAGAAATGGAAAACAATATGTTATCTTTTGCGGATATGAAGGACATACTACTCAGATCATCCCGACTATAAACCAGGGAGCATGTTTTGTTTGTGGAAAAGAAGATCATCAAGCGAAAAGCAGTCCAAGGAAGAAGGTGTAGTGAATAGGTAGTATAGGTTAGGTTGTGTAGCATGTTTAATATAATATGTGTGTTTAGTATGTCTGTGTAATGCATTATTATAAAACTTTTGTACAAACAGAAAGTAAATCCCGACTTTTGTAGTCACAATGGGATGACTGATGTTTAAAGCACTATGTGCTGTGATATGTAAAATATTTTGAAAGCAATGAATGAATATGAATCAAAGTTTGAGTTATGAAACAAGTGTAATAAGTTTAAACTTATATGATAAGGTTTAGAATGTAAGTTAATTTATGGTTTTTACTTAACCAGATAATGCCGCCAAGACGTCAAACTCGGAATCAAAGGGCAAAGGAATCTGTTAACAATGTTGAAGGACAACAACAAGCGGACCCAATGCAGAGCAGTTCGCGAATATGGTAGCTCAGGCCATGCAACAAGGGAACCAAGTCGGATAATTATTTGGCAAATTTCAAAGACTTTAAGGCTGTAGGACCGCCAGAATTCAAAGGTACAACTGACCCTGTAGAAGCCCAAACTTGGGTTAAGGAAATTGAGTAGGCGTTTATAATAGCTAGGTAATGAGGGCAAAAGACCTTTTTCCACCTACATGATGATGAAGGGTGAGGCAAATTTCGGTGGGAAGCGAATCGTGAGGCGGTGCGAGGTGTGGTAACATGGGATAGATTTAAGACCTTATTTTTCGAGAATTATTTTTCACTAAGACGCATGAAGCTAGAATGGAGGTAAAATTTACGGAGTGAAGCAAAGGGATATGTCGGTGCGGCGTATATGCCATGAAATTTAATGAGTTAGCTAGGTTTGCTCCGCATCAAGTCAATCTGGAGGCTAGGAAGGCGAGGAGATTTGAGTGGGATTAAAACCTCAGATTGATCAATACTAAATGCAAGAACGATATTATCATTTCGGTTTGTCCGCCTTGAGTACATAAAAGTTTTCCCATGTTCGGGATGTTCATACTTAGTTTGAGTCCAAACCAAAGCAATTTGATTGGATACAAAAGGTTTTATCATATTCAACAATATTTCTAAATTTGTGTCTAGTGATTAAATAGCTTTTGAGGTATATATATATATATATATATATATATATATATATATATATATATATATATATATATATATATATATATATCAACATGTGATTAAATATAATGACTATCCAAGTGGGGACACTTTGTATAACCATATATAGAAATTAATGAATGTAATATATATCTAAATTACAATATACTAAAATGTTGATAAATAATGATCGGATATAGTATATATTACAATAGGGTTAATAATCTATTACAATAATAATATAATTCAAACTTTCTTACTCATGGCCATCAGATAAAGAAAATGCAAAGGTAGGATACTTGCATTCTCGGTCTCACGCCACAATACGCAACTTAGTTTTATCTTTTATATCATGACCTATCATTAATAAGATCATTCTATCGATCGTAATCACACATTATAACACATAAGATCGCTTATTATAGCTTAACACATAACATTATCACATCACACATTGTGACAAACTCGATATTTTCTATATAAATAAATCTTAAATTTTATGTGATAAATTTTTTTATTATTATTTTAAGGATGAGGATTTGTACAAGATTATGTGTATATGTATTTATGTGGTAAATAAAAATATATTTATTACATGAATATTTACAAGTAAATTTATTTTAGAATTATTGATTATTATAAAGTATAATTTTTATAATAATTAATTTTAAGATAGAAATATTTTTATTAATTATTTTCCATGAATATATAATCATATATTACTTAAATAATATATGAAGTGATTTTTAGAATAAATATAATAATTATTTTATTATATGAATTTTTGTACAGATTATTAAGTTAATTATTTTACCTTAATTATTAAGGTTAAATATGAAAGAATAATCAGATATGATTTAGGAAAACCTGGGAAGAAGAAATGGAAAACAATATGTTATCTTTGCGGATATGAAGGACATACTACTCTGTACTGTCCTGACTATAAACGGGGAGCATGTTTTGTTTGTGGAAAAGAAGATCATCAAGCGAAAAGTTGTCCAAGGAAGAAGGTGTAGTGAATAGGTAGTATAGGTTAGGTTGTGTAGCATGTTTAATATAATATGTGTGTTTAGTATGTCTGTGTAATGCATTATTATAAAAACTTTTGTACAAACGGTAAAGTAAATCCCGACTTTTGTAGTCACAATGGGATGACTGATGTTTAAAGCACTATGTGCTGTGATATGTAAAATATTTTGAAAGCAATGAATGAATATGAATCAAAGTTTGAGTTATGAAACAAGTGTAATAAGTTTAAACTTATATGATAAGGTTTAGAATGTAAGTTAATTTATGGTTTTTACTTAACCGAGATAATGCCGCCAAGACGTCAAACTCGGAATCAAAGGGCAAAGGAATCATTAACAATGTTGAAGGACAACAACAATGGACCCAATGCGTTGATTCATGAATATGGTAGCTCAAAGCCATGCAACAAGAGGAACCAAATTGGATAATTATTTGGCAAATTTCAAAGACTTTAAAGAAATCAGGAGGACCGCTTGTAATTCAAAGGTACAATGACCTGTAGAAGCCCAAACTTGGGTTAAGGAAATTGAGTAGGCGTTTATAATAGCTAGGTAAGGTGAGGGCAAAAGACCTCTTTTTCCACCTACATGATGAAGGGTGAGGCAAATTTACGGTGGGAAGCTTAATCGTGTGAGGTAAGGGGAAGCGTGTGTGGTAACATGGGATAGATTTAAGACCTTATTTTTCGAGAATTATTTTTCAGCTAAGACGTTGAAGCTAGAATGGAGGTAAAATTTCCGGAGTTGAAGCAAAGGATATGCGATTGGCGGAATATGCCATGAAATTTAATGAGTTAGTTAGGTTTGCTCGCATCAAGTCAATCTACGAGGCTAGGAAGGCGAGGAGATTTGAGCTGGGATTAAAACCTCAGATTGATCAATACTAAATGCAAGAACGATATTATCATTCGGTTTGTCCGCTTTGGCGATAAAAAGTTTTCCCATGTTGGGATGTTCATACTTAGTTGTGAGTCCAAACCAAAGCAATTTGATTGGATACAAAAGGTTTTATCATATTCAACGATATTTCTAAATTTGTGTCTAGTGATTAAATAGCTTGAGGTATATATATATATATATATATATATATCAACATGTGATTAAATATAATGACTATCCAAGTGGGGACACTTGTATAACCATATATAGAAATTAACTAATGTAATATATATCTAAATTACAATATACTAAAATGTTGATAAATAATGATGGGATATAGTATATATTACAATAGGGTTAATAATCTATTACAATAATAATATAATTTAAACTTTCTTACTCATGGCCATCAGACAAAGAAAATGCAAAGGTAGGATACTTGCCTCGGTCTCTCGCCATAATACGTTAACTTAGTTTTATCTTTTATATCATGACCTATCATTAATAAGATCATTCTATCGATCGTAATCACACATTATAACACATAGTATCGCTTATTGCAGCTTAACACATAACATTATCACATCATCATTTGTGACAACTCGATATTTTCTATATAAATAAATCTTAAATTTTATGATAAATTTTTTATTATTATTTTAAGGATGAGGATTTGTACAAGATTATGTGTATATGTATTTATGTGGTAAATAAAAATATATTTATTACATGAATATTTACAAGTAAATTTATTTTAGAATTATTGATTATTATAAAGTATAATTTTTATAATAATTAATTTTAAGATAGAAATATTTTTATTAATTATTTTCCATGAATATATAATCATATATTACTTAAATAATATATGAAGTGATTTTTAGAATAAATATAATAATTATTTTATTATATGAATTTTTTGTCTGATTATTAAGTTAATTATTTTACCTTAATTATTAAGGTTAAATATGAAAGAATAATCGAGATATGATTTAGGAAAACCCAGGAAGAAGAAATGGAAAACAATATGTTATCTTTATGGATATGAAGGACATACTACTACTCATCCGTCTCACGACTATAAACAGGGAGCATGTTTTGTTTGTGGAAAAGAAGATCATCAATTTAAAAGTTGTCCAAGGAAGAAGGTGTAGTGAATAGTAGTATATAGGTTAGGTTGTGTAGCATGTTTAATATAATATGTGTGTTTAGTATGTCCGTAATGCATTATTATAAAAACTTTTGTACAAAACCAGAAAGTAAATCCCGACTTTTGTAGTCACAATGGGACGATCGATGTTTAAAGCACTATGTACGTGTGATATGTAAAATATTTTGAAAGCAATGAATGAATATGAATCAAAGTTTGAGTTATGAAACAAGTGTAATAAGTTTAAACTTATATGATAAGGTTTAGAATGTAAGTTAATTTATGGTTTTTACTTAACCGAGATAATGCCGCCAAGACGCCAAACTCCTAATCAAAGGGCAAAGGAATCTGTTAACAATGTTGAAGGACAACAACAAAAGCGGACCCAATGCAAAGATTCATGAATATGGTAGCTCGAGCCATGCAACAAGGAACCAAATTGGATAATTATTTGGCAAATTTCAAAGACTTTAAGGTCAGAGGACCGCTGTAATTCAAAGGTACAATTGACCTCGTAGAAGCCCAAACTTGGGTTAAGGAAATTGAGTAGGCGTTTATAATAGCTAGGGTAGCTGAGGGGCAAAAGACCTCTTTTTCCACCTACATGATGAAGGGTGAGGCAAATTTCTGGTGGGAAGCGAATCAGGTGAGGGCAGGAGCAGGTGTGGTAACATGGGATAGATTTAAGACCTTATTTTTCGAGAATTATTTTTCAAATTAGTACATGCAGTGCTAGAATGGAGGTAAAATTTCCGAGTTGAAGCAAAGGGATATGTGATTGGCATGAATATGCCGCGAAATTTAATGAGTTAGCTAGGTTTGCTCCGCATCAAGTCAATACGGAGGCTAGGAAGGCGAGGAGATTTGAGCTGGGATTAAAACCCTGTATTGATCAATACTAAATGCAAGAACGATATTATCATTCAGTTTGTCCGCCTTGGGCGCATAAAAGTTTTCCCATGTTCGGGATGTTCATACTTAGTTGTGAGTCCAAACCAAAGCAATTTGATTGGATACAAAAGGTTTTATCATATTCAACGATATTTCTAAATTTGTGTCTAGCTGATTAAATAGCTTGGAGGTATATATATATATATATATATATATCAACATGTGATTAAATACAATGACTATCCAAGTGGGGACACTTGTATAACCATATATAGAAATTAACGAACAGAATATATATCTAAATTACAATATACTAAAATGTTGATAAATAATGATCGGATATAGTATATATTACAATAGGGTTAATAATCTATTACAATAATAATATAATTCTGAAACTTTCTTACTCATGGCCATTGCATAAAGAAAATGCAAAGGTAGGATACTTGCCTGGTCTGCTGCTTACAATACGCAACTTAGTTTTATCTTTTATATCATGACCTATCATTAATAAGATCATTCTATCGATCGTAATCACACATTATAACACATAGTAATCGCTTATTGCATAGCTTAACACATAACATTATCACATTGTCACCGTGGACAACCTCGATATTTTCTATATAAATAAATCTTAAATTTTATGATAAATTTTTTTTATTATTATTTTAAGGATGAGGATTTGTACAAGATTATGTGTATATGTATTTATGTGGTAAATAAAATATATTTATTACATGAATATTTACAAGTAAATTTATTTTAGAATTATTGATTATTATAAAGTATAATTTTTATAATAATTAATTTTAAGATAGAAATATTTTTATTAATTATTTTCCATGAATATATAATCATATATTACTTAAATAATATATGAAGTGATTTTTAGAATAAATATAATAATTATTTTATTATATGAATTTTTGTACAGATTATTAAGTTAATTATTTTACCTTAATTATTAAGGTTAAATATGAAAGAATAATCGAGATATGATTTAGAAAACACAGGAAGAAGAAATGGAAAACAATATGTTATCTTTGCGGATATGAAGGACATACTACTCTGTACTGTCCTGACTATAAACGGGGAGCATGTTTTGTTTGTGGAAAAGAAGATCATCAAGCGAAAAGCTGTCCAAGGAAGAAGGTGTAGTGAATAGGTAGTATAGGTTAGGTGTGTAGCATGTTTAATATAATATGTGTGTTTTAGTATGTCCGTGTAATGCATTATTATAAAAACTTTTGTACAAACAGAAAGTAAATCCCGACTTTTGTAGTCACAATGGGATGACTGATGTTTAAAGCACTATGTGCTGTGATATGTAAAATATTTTGAAAGCAATGAATGAATATGAATCAAAGTTTGAGTTATGAAACAAGTGTAATAAGTTTAAACTTATATGATAAGGTTTAGAATGTAAGTTAATTTATGGTTTTTACTTAACTGAGATAATGCCGCCAAGACGTCAAACTCGGAATCAAAGGGCAAAGGAATCATTAACAATGTTGAAGGACAACAACAAAGCGGACCCAATGCGTGATTAGTCATGAATATGGTAGCTCGTGCCATGCAACAAGGAACCAAAGTAGGATAATTATTTGGCAAATTTCAAAGACTTTAAGGTCAGAGGACCGCTGTAATTCAAAGGTACAATCGATTTCGTAGAAGCCCAAACTTGGGTTAAGGAAATTGAGTAGGCGTTATATAATAGCTAGGTAGCCGAGGGGCAAAAGACCTCTTTTTCCACCTACATGATGAAGGGTGAGGCAAATTTCTGGTGGGAAGCGAATCAGGTGAGGGCAGGAGAGGTGTGGTAACATGGGATAGATTTAAGACCTTATTTTTCGAGAATTATTTTTCAGCTAGTACGCAGGCTAGAATGGAGGTAAAATTTCTGGAGTTGAAGCAAAGGGATATGTCGGTGGCGGAATATGCCGCGAAATTTAATGAGTCAGCTAGGTTTGCTCCGCATCAAGTCAATACGGAGGCTAGGAAGGTGAGGAGATTTGAGTGGGATTAAAACCTCAGATTGATCAATACTAAATGCAAGAACGATATTATCATTGGTTTATCCGCCTTTGAAGCGCATAAAAGTTTTCCCATGTTCGGATGTTCATACTTAGTTGTGAGTCCAAACCAAAGCAATTTGATTGGATACAAAAGGTTTTATCATATTCAACGATATTTCTAAATTTGTGTCTAGCTGATTAAATAGCTTGGAGGTATATATATATATATATATATATATATATATATATATCAACATGTGATTAAATACAATGACTATCCAAGTGGGGACACTTGTATAACCATATATAGAAATTAACGAACAGAATATATATCTAAATTACAATATACTAAAATGTTGATAAATAATGATCGGATATAGTATATATTACAATAGGGTTAATAATCTATTACAATAATAATATAATTCTGAAACTTTCTTACTCATGGCCATTGCATAAAGAAAATGCAAAGGTAGGATACTTGCCTGGTCTGCTGCTTACAATACGCAACTTAGTTTTATCTTTTATATCATGACCTATCATTAATAAGATCATTCTATCGATCAGAATCACACATTATAACACATAGTACTGCTTATTGCAGTTAACACATAACATTATCACATTGTCACTGTGACAACCTGATATTTTCTATATAAATAAATCTTAAATTTTGCGTATAAATTTTTTTATTATTATTTTAAGGATGAGGATTTGTACAAGATTATGTGTATATGTATTTATGTGGTAAATAAAAATATATTTATTACATGAATATTTACAAGTAAATTTATTTTAGAATTATTGATTATTATAAAGTATAATTTTTATAATAATTAATTTTAAGATAGAAATATTTTTATTAATTATTTTCCATGAATATATAATCATATATTACTTAAATAATATATGAAGTGATTTTTAGAATAAATATAATAATTATTTTATTATATGAATTTTTGTCTGATTATTAAGTTAATTATTTTACCTTAATTATTAAGGTTAAATATGAAAGAATAATCGATATGATTTAGGAAAACACAGGAAGAAGAAATGGAAAAGAATATGTTATCTTTGCGGATATGAAGGACATACTACTCAGATCGTCATCCCGACTATAAACAGGGAGCATGTTTTGTTTGTGGAAAAGAAGATCATCGTTTAAAAGTCATTCCAAGGAAGAAGGTGTAGTGAATAGGTAGTATAGGTTAGGTTGTGTAGCATGTTTAATATAATATGTGTGTTTAGTATGTCTGTGTAATGCATTATTATAAAAACTTTTGTACAAACGGTAAAGTAAATCCCGACTTTTGTAGTCACAATGGGATGACTGATGTTTAAAGCACTATGTGCTGTGATATGTAAAATATTTTGAAAGCAATGAATGAATATGAATCAAAGTTTGAGTTATGAAACAAGTGTAATAAGTTTAAACTTATATGATAAGGTTTAGAATGTAAGTTAATTTATGGTTTTTACTTAACCAGATAATGCCGCCAAGACGTCAAACTCGGAATCAAAGGGCAAAGGAATCTGTTAACAATGTTGAAGGACAACAACAAGCGGACCCAATGCAGCAGTTCGCGAATATGGTAGCTCAGGCCATGCAACAAGGGAACCAGCCGGATAATTATTTGGAAAATTTTAAAGACTTTAAGGCTGTAGGACCGCCAGAATTCAAAGGTACAACTGACCCTGTAGAAGCCCAAACTTGGGTTAAGGAAATTGAGTAGGCGTTTATAATAGCTAGGGTAGCTGAGGGGCAAAAGACCTCTTTTTCCACCTACATGATGAAGGGTGAGGCAAATTTCTGGTGGGAAGCGAATCAGGTGAGGGCAGGAGCAGGTGTGGTAACATGGGATAGATTTAAGACCTTATTTTTCGAGAATTATTTTTCAAACTAAGACGAAGCTAGAATGGAGGTAAAATTTTCGGAGTTGAAGCAAAGGATATGTTGCATGAATATGCCGCCAAATTTAATGAGTTAGTTAGGTTTGCTCGCATCAAGTCGATACGGAGGCTAGGAAGGCGAGGAGATTTGAGCTGGGATTAAAACCCTGGCTCTATAATAAGGTGGCAGTGTTGCAGATCCCAACATTTGCAGCACTCATGGAGAAGGCTATAATTGCGGAAGAGGGAAGTGAGGCATTGAGCCTCTACAATAAGGAGAAGAAAAACAAGGGCAAGGTCGAGGGAGCTGAGAAGGTGAGGATTAATAGTGGAAGTAGGAATGTTGATGGAAAGAGGAAGGGAAACTACTTTGGTAATGTTCAGGTGAAGCAAGAAGGAGTTAAGAAGCAAGCGCTTTAGTGCAAAACGTGTGGAAAGAACCACTCTGGGGAGTGTTTGAAGGGGAAATTTGTGTGTTATAAGTGCGGGCAGGAGGGCCATATCTCTCCCAACTGCCCCAATCCTAGAATGATCAGTGGTTATTTTATTTGTGGATCATTGGAGCATAGGGTCAAGGATTGTCCGAACAGGAGGGTAGAGGCTGGAAGTGTAAATACTGGTAAGGGTAGTGGAACATTAGCAATCGCAGGACCGACATCATCGAACAAACCAACAAAGTCAACATCAAGAGTCTTCAACATGACGGTCCAAGACACGGTGGCAGCTGGCAATGCAGTTCCAGGTAATATTCGAATAACTTTTATTTGCGTAATTAGAATTTTTCTATTTATAGTAAATTATTTTATAAAGAAATTTTGAGGGAGAAATTTGAGTTCTTTTAGAAATCAAATTTTCGTTTAATCAGAAAGACAAGCTTAATGTGATTAATTAAAGATCGGTTCGATTAAAGTTAATCGAGATCTAATTACGAAGATCGTGTATGCTATGAACCCGATTATGTGTAGGTTTTAAGTGGTGATTCCGGGGACCGGAATCCTTTATAAGGAGGGTGAATGTGACAACTCGATATTTTCTATATAAATAAATCTTAAATTTTTATGTATAAATTTTTTTATTATTATTTTAAGGATGAGGATTTGTACAAGATTATGTGTATATGTATTTATGTGGTAAATAAAAATATATTTATTACATGAATATTTACAAGTAAATTTATTTTAGAATTATTGATTATTATAAAGTATAATTTTTATAATAATTAATTTTAAGATAGAAATATTTTATTAATTATTTTCCATGAATATATAATCATATATTACTTAAATAATATATGAAGTGATTTTTAGAATAAATATAATAATTATTTTATTATATGAATTTTTGTATGATTATTAAGTTAATTATTTTACCTTAATTATTAAGGTTAAATATGAAAGAATAATCAGATATGATTTAGGAAAACCTGGGAAGAAGAAATGGAAAACAATATGTTATCTTTGCGGATATGAAGGACATACTACTCTGTACTGTCCTGACTATAAACGGGGAGCATGTTTTGTTTGTGGAAAAGAAGATCATCAAGCGAAAAGCTGTCCAAGGAAGAAGGTGTAGTGAATAGGTAGTATAGGTTAGGTTGTGTAGCATGTTTAATATAATATGTGTGTTTAGTATGTCTGTGTAATGCATTATTATAAAAACTTTTGTACAAACGGTAAAGTAAATCCCGACTTTTGTAGTCACAATGGGATGACTGATGTTTAAAGCACTATGTGCTGTGATATGTAAAATATTTTGAAAGCAATGAATGAATATGAATCAAAGTTTGAGTTATGAAACAAGTGTAATAAGTTTAAACTTATATGATAAGGTTTAGAATGTAAGTTAATTTATGGTTTTTACTTAACCAGATAATGCCGCCAAGACGTCAAACTCGGAATCAAAGGGCAAAGGAATCTGTTAACAATGTTGAAGGACAACAACAAGCGGACCCAATGCAGCAGTTCGCGAATATGGTAGCTCAGGCCATGCAACAAGGGAACCAGCCGGATAATTATTTGGCAAATTTCAAAGACTTTAAGGTCAGAGGACCGCTTGTAATTCAAAGGTACAACTCGACCTTGTAGAAGCCCAAACTTGGGTTAAGGAAATTGAGTAGGCGTTTATAATAGCTAGGTAGGGTAGCCGAGGGCAAAAGACCTCTTTTTCCACCTACATGATGAAGGGTGAGGCAAATTTACGGTGGGAAGCGAATCGGTGAGGCGAGGAGGTGTGTGGTAACATGGGATAGATTTAAGACCTTATTTTTCGAGAATTATTTTTCAGCTAGTACGCAGGCTAGAATGGAGGTAAAATTTCTGGAGTTGAAGCAAAGGATATGCTTATATGGAATATGCCGCATGAAATTTAATGAGTTAGTTAGGTTTGCTCGCATCAAGTCGATACTGGAGGCTGGGGAAGGCGAGGAGATTTGAGCCGGGATTAAAACCCCGGCTCTATAATAAGGTGGCGCAGTGTTGCAGATCCCAACATTTGCAAAGACTCATGGAGAAGGCTATAATTGCGGAAGAGGGAAGTGAGGCTATGAGCCTCTACAATAAGGAGAAGAAAAACAAGGGCAAGGTCGAGGGAGCTGAGAAGGTGAGGATTAATAGTGGAAGTAGGAATGTTGATGGAAAGAGGAAGGGAAACTACTTTGGTAATGTTCAGGTGAAGCAAGAAGGAGTTAAGAAGCAAGCGCTTTAGTGCAAAACGTGTGGAAAGAACCACTCTGGGGAGTGTTTGAAGGGGAAATTTGTGTGTTATAAGTGCGGGCAGGAGGGCCATATCTCTCCCAACTGCCCCAATCCTAGAATGATCAGTGGTTATTTTATTTGTGGATCATTGGAGCATAGGGTCAAGGATTGTCCGAACAGGAGGGTAGAGGCTGGAAGTGTAAATACTGGTAAGGGTAGTGGAACATTAGCAATCGCAGGACCGACATCATCGAACAAACCAACAAAGTCAACATCAAGAGTCTTCAACATGACGGTCCAAGACACGGTGGCAACTGGCAATGCAGTTCCAGGTAATATTCGAATAACTTTTATTTGCGTAATTAGAATTTTTCTATTTATAGTAAATTATTTTATAAAGAATTTTGAGGAGAAATTTGAGTTCTTTTAGAAATCAAATTTCCGCTTAATCGAAAAGACAAGCTTAATGTGATTAATTAAAGATCGGTTCGATTAAAGTTAATCGAGATCTAATTGCGAAGATCGTATGCTATGAACCCGCTTATGTGTAGGTTTTAAGTGGTGATTCCGGGACGGAATCCTTATAAAGGAGGGTGAATGTGACAACTCGATATTTTCTATATAAATAAATCTTAAATTTTTGTGATAAATTTTTTTTATTATTATTTTAAGGATGAGGATTTGTACAAGATTATGTGTATATGTATTTATGTGGTAAATAAAAATATATTTATTACATGAATATTTACAAGTAAATTTATTTTAGAATTATTGATTATTATAAAGTATAATTTTATAATAATTAATTTTAAGATAGAAATATTTTTATTAATTATTTTCCATGAATATATAATCATATATTACTTAAATAATATATGAAGTGATTTTTAGAATAAATATAATAATTATTTTATTATATGAATTTTTGTACTGATTATTAAGTTAATTATTTTACCTTAATTATTAAGGTTAAATATGAAAGAATAATCGATATGATTTAGGAAAACACGGGAAGAAGAAATGGAAAACAATATGTTATCTTTATGGATATGAAGGACATACTACTCAGATCATTCGTCTCCGACTATAAACTAAAGAGAGCATGTTTTGTTTGTGGAAAAGAAGATCATCGTTTAAAAGTCGCCCAAGGAAGAAGGTGTAGTGAATAGGTAGTATAGGTTAGGTTGTGTAGCATGTTTAATATAATATGTGTGTTTAGTATATCCATGTAATGCATTATTATAAAAACTTTTGTACAAAACGGAAAGTAATCCCGACTTTTGTAGTCACAATGGGACGATCGATGTTTAAAGCACTATGTACGTGATATGTAAAATATTTTGAAAGCAATGAATGAATATGAATCAAAGTTTGAGTTATGAAACAAGTGTAATAAGTTTAAACTTATATGATAAGGTTTAGAATGTAAGTTAATTTATGGTTTTTACTTAACCGTGATAATGCCGCCAAGACGCCAAACTCTAATCAAAGGGCAAAGGAAATTAACAATGTTGAAGGACAACAACAAGCGGACCCAATGCAAAGATTCATGAATATGGTAGCTCAAAGCCATGCAACAAGGGAACCAAATAGGATAATTATTTGGCAAATTTCAAAGACTTTAAGGTCAGTAGGACCGCTTGTAATTCAAAGGTACAATCGACCGTAGAAGCCCAAACTTGGGTTAAGGAAATTGAGTAGGCGTTTATATATAGCTAGGGTAGCCGAGAGGGCAAAAGACCTCTTTTTCCACCTACATGATGAAGGGTGAGGCAAATTTACGGTGGGAAGCGAATCGTGAGGGAAGGCGGGAGCGGTGTGGTAACATGGGATAGATTTAAGACCTTATTTTTCGAGAATTATTTTTCACCTAGACGTGAAGCTAGAATGGAGGTAAAATTTCGGAGTTGAAGCAAAGGGATATGTCGATTGCATGGAATATGCCGCGAAATTTAATGAGTTAGCTAGGTTTGCTCCGCATCAAGTCGATACGGAGGCTAGGAAGGCGAGGAGATTTGAGCTGGGATTAAAACCCTGGCTCTATAATAAGGTGGCAGTGTTGCAGATCCCAACATTTGCAGCACTCATGGAGAAGGCTATAATTGCGGAAGAGGGAAGTGAGGCTATGAGCCTCTACAATAAGGAGAAGAAAAACAAGGGCAAGGTCGAGGGAGCTGAGAAGGTGAGGATTAATAGTGGAAGTAGGAATGTTGATGGAAAGAGGAAGGGAAACTACTTTGGTAATGTTCAGGTGAAGCAAGAAGGAGTTAAGAAGCAAGCGCTTTAGTGCAAAACGTGTGGAAAGAACCACTCTGGGGAGTGTTTGAAGGGGAAATTTGTGTGTTATAAGTGCGGGCAGGAGGGCCATATCTCTCCCAACCGCCCCAATCCTAGAATGATCAAGTGGTTATTTTATTTGTGGATCATTGGAGCATAGGGTCAAGGATTGTCCCAACAGAGGGTAGAGGTCGGAAGTGTAAATCTTTGGTAAGGGTAGTGGAACATTAGCAATCGCAGGACCGACATCATCGAACAAACCAACAAAGTCAACATCAAGAGTCTTCAACATGACGGTCCAAGACACGGTGGCAAAATTGGCAATGCAGCCTGTAATATTCGAATAACTTTTATTTGCGTAATTAGAATTTTTCTATTTATAGTAAATTATTTTATAAAGAAATTTTGAGGAGAAATTTGAGTTCTTTTAGAAATCAAATTTCCGCTTAATCGTAAAGACAAGCTTAATGTGATTAATTAAAGATCGGTTCGATTAAAGTTAATCGAGATCTAATCACGAAGATCGTGTATGCTATGAACCCGAGTTATGTGTAGGTTTTAAGTTGGTGATTCGGGGACGGAATCCTTATAAGGAGGGTGAATGTGACAACTCGATATTTTCTATATAAATAAATCTTAAATTTTATGTATAAATTTTTTTATTATTATTTTAAGGATGAGGATTTGTACAAGATTATGTGTATATGTATTTATGTGGTAAATAAAAATATATTTATTACATGAATATTTACAAGTAAATTTATTTTAGAATTATTGATTATTATAAAGTATAATTTTTATAATAATTAATTTTAAGATAGAAATATTTTATTAATTATTTTCCATGAATATATAATCATATATTACTTAAATAATATATGAAGTGATTTTTAGAATAAATATAATAATTATTTTATTATATGAATTTTTGTACAAATTATTAAGTTAATTATTTTACCTTAATTATTAAGGTTAAATATGAAAGAATAATCAGATATGGAATCCAAACCCTAATTTTGGATTATTGTCAAGGTATGAGAATAATAATATAATATTACATATATTTTGATTTTTCAGTGCTATGACTATGTACGGTATGTCCGTATTGATAATGGTTGGTCAATTACGGTGTATTTTGACCAAACCCTAGTAATAATGATAAACCCTAATGTTCATGTACTTACAAACTTAATTTAATTAACAATATTAATTTTGCAAAATTTTAGAAACTAAAAGTTATTTAATTTTATTTATTTAATTTTTTGTGTGCAAACCCTAAATTGGAAATCCTAGATTTTTGTTTACTTATAAAACTCAAAATGGCTCAAACCCTAAACCCTAAATCAAACCCTAACCCTAAGGGTTTGGTAAGTTACAATTTTGCCATAAAATGAATTATCAAAGGACCAAAATGCCCTTTTTAGCATTAAAGAAGCTAGCCATAGGTTTTGACAATAGGAGAGAGTTGTTCACCAAATCAACATCTCCCAACAACTTCATTGACCATTAATTGACAGCAACAAGCCTTAATCTCAGCCAATACATGCATCTTGTGGCTATATAAATGGATTAAAGGAGAGAGAAATCACTTTTGCTCACTAAATTTGCACAAAACCATACTCCACTCTCTCAAGCACCAAACCCCCGAAATTTGTTGATAATATCATCCACAAACACACATTTCAAATAAATACAACAACAAATCAATAGCCAGAAAATCAGAATTGAGCATAAAAGGTACAAAACCCTATTCAAAAATCTGTCCAATTTTCGGTTGTTAGATGTTATGTTTGAGTGTTAGAATATATTGTATTTAGTCTCTAGTGATGATCTGGGTTGGTAGTATTCAGATCCATAACATTAAAGTGCTCGAAATTAAAGATTTTCAAAATCTGAAAACTTATTTTTTTGTGTTCTGACATCAAATGTCAGACGCTGTAAATTGTTGTGTGTTTAATATTTTTGTTGTTTAAAGTGTTTAATGTTGTAGCTTTGTATGAGATCTTTCATCTGTAGCAAGAATCAAGCTTAGATCTGTTTTAGAATTCAAGTTATTCTGGTTCAAACATGGTTGACCGACCATGACTATCGGATTTCTGGAAAACCCAGATTCGCCCAGAAACGGTCTGACAACTGATTTGCAGTCTTAGATCGTGCAGGTGTTTTATGATATGTGTTTGTTCTTGAACCTATGTTGTAGTATGTTATATTAGCTTTCGAACCATGCTTTCATTACCTTTATATGTCTTATACACTGGATTTGATGGACGGTCAAACTAGCAAGGTCGAGCATGTTCTCTGTTTTCTGGGTAACCCAGAAAACATATGAACATGTCGACTGACATGGTTTGACCGAGTCGTAACTTTTGGATTCTGTTCATGATAGTTGTATTTTATGTAATAGATCTACTCTCTTGCATGCTAGCTACAACCTGAACCCTTTATATCACAAGAACAGTTCATGTGTTGCACGTTATAGTCGATCAAAAGTGGAAACATTGAATCGTTTCTTCATTTTCGGGTAAACCCGTAAATGAAGAAAATACTTCGACAAAGATCTTTGGACGCTTAGCTTATGTTAGGTTGTTTGATCATTTTGTTTGTTAGAAAATGTAGTCTTGAACTTTGTCTACAACATCTAGCTTTTGTAATTTCGAGAAACACAATGCACAAAGAATTAAAGTGGGTCAAACATGGCCACTCGGCAACTGCCTATGAAGATCTGGGTTTATGTATGAACATGAAGAACATTTATAGCAGCGGTTCTGCGCATTATAGGTGGCCTTTTAGCTATGCATGCATAATATTATTTTCCTAAATTAATTAATAATTATAGAAAATTAGTTTTAAATTACGAAAAATACAAAATAAATTATAAAAAATTATTTTAAATTCTGAAAATTAGTTTTTAATTATTTTAAATATATTTCATAAATATTTAATATTTTTGAAATATTAAAAGTAATTAATTTATTTAATTATAATATTAAATAAATTATTTAAAAATGATTTTAATTCATGAAAAATCATTTAAAATTATCTTATGATATAAGAAAATATTTTTGAGATATTTTGATAACTTTTAATATTATGTGATAATTTTCATTAATAAATTAATATTAATGATAATTAAGTTATTTATTAAATGAATTAAATAAATGAATTAAAATGATTTTATTATATTAAAAATCATTTTAAATAATAAGAAGGTATTTAAAAATATTTTAAGTTATAAAATATAACTTTTAATATTTAAAGGTAAATTTCATTAATTAATTATGATTAATGATAATAAAGTTATTTAATAATTATATTAAATAATTTAGTTTAAAAATGATTTTATTGTTATAATAATCATTTTAAATAAAAATAAAGTGTTTAAAGATATTTTAAGTTATAAAATATAACTTTTAATATTTAAAGGATAATTTCTTTAATAATTTAATATTAATGATTATTAAATTATAAATAATATTAAATTTATTTAATAATTATATTAAATAAATAGTTTAAAATGGTTTTATTTATTTAAAAATCATTTAAAAAGGATATTAATGATTTAAAAATATTATAAGTTATAATTATTGACTTTTTAATATTTGATAAATAGTTCATTAATATTTAAATATTAATGGTAATTATTTAATAATGATTTTAAATGTTTTAAAAATCATTTAAGGGTAATATTAATATGTTAAAAATATTTTGAGTTATTATACATAACATTAATATTTTGGCAATGGTTTCATTAATAATTTAATACTAATTAAATATTAATGATAATAGAATTGTTTAATATTTAAATCGTTTAATAATGATTCGATATTTCAAAATTATGATAAATGATAATAATTATTTAATAATTATTATAAGGCCATGAAAAAATAGTGTGACTAATGTTTAAGTTATCCAAATGGATATTGAACTACGGTTTAGAGTCTTAGACTCGATAATTACCGAAAAAAGTCGCTTTCAGAGAATCGACATGTTTCGTAAATTGATCCGGACTTAGATAATTGGCTAGATAAATGTTTATTTGTGATTCAATGGTTGTTAAAGATTGTGTGGCAATGTGATTAGGAATGTCTTCAATCGCAATAAAAGTGTTATGTGTTACGTTATGATATACTAATCAAGAAATGATCCGATTAATGATAGGTGATTTCATAAAAGATAAAACTAAGTTAAGAATAAGAAGCAACAAGATCGAAAAGTATCCTAACTTTGCATTTTCTTTATGCAATGGACAAGTGTAAGAATGTTTCAAAGTTATATTATTATACAGATTGTTAAACTTATATTATATAAGCCCATTGATTATCAACATGCTAGTATATGATAATTCGGATAAATATATTTTGTTCGTTAATTTCGATAAATGATTATCCAAGTGTCCCCACTTAGACAATCATTATTTTTCATCGCATGTTGATACACCTTTGATATACATATATGTTGAATTATATAAGACCTTTGTTATGAAAACCCGACAGATATGAACATCCCGAAAATGGGAAAATTTTATGCGCCCAAGAGGATGAGAATAACGATAACATCGTTCATGTAAATGTAGTATTGATCAATACTGGTAAAGTCTGTATCGATCACCTCCGTCAGTAAGTCATGACGGTTCTGCCATGATGAATTTCTGCTTAAACCTTTTCAAAATGAAAAACAATGTTCATGGTATGTCACGTAAACCCATATATCTGATCAATACGTAGTTTCAAAAGTTGAAAGAGGGTTGTTATGTTATTATTATTGGTACAGATTACTTCACAACTACTGACTAGTTGTAGAAGATATTATAAAGAAAACATTTAAATTCTTTCAGCCTATATATATATATATATATAATACTTCTTTGGCACTCAAATGCTCATCCTTGCTTAATTTAAATGTTTTCACTAAGTGTGAAGGACCGTAAGGATTTGTCAAGAAACAAGGAAAAGAGAAAGTTCTTTGAATGACTTTTTTTATGCTACTGTTTGTAATAGTTTTAGATTATGAAGACTATGATATATATATATATATATATATATATATATATATATATATATATATATATTAGGACATGTAATGAATGTTTAAAGGTTACGTACTTGGGAGAATGACTCTGATGTATATGTAAATTTAAGTTAAGTTTTATATTATTGTTATTATTAGTATTATTCCGCTCATAGAAATGGTATCGTGAAGTACCGAGTTCGAGTTTCAAGTATCCGGATTTGGGGACCTCACAGTCACACATGTTTCACAGTCATTGAATCACAAACAAACATTAATACAATCAAACTATCTAAGTCTAGATCAATTTCTGAAACCTGTCGGCGTAGCGACGACTTTATCGGGTAATATCGAGTCTAAGACTCTATATCGAAGTTTAATATCCATTTAGACTAATTAAATAATAGTCATATCATTTGTAAATGACTTACAATAATTTTTAAACAATTATTATAATTTATCACGAATTTTCAAACACTGGAATCATTATAAAATTATTTAAATATCAAATAATTCTATTATCATTAATATTTAATTAATATTAAACTATTAATGAAACCATTTCCAAAATATTAAAGTTATTTATAATAATGTAGAATATTTTTAAAGTATTAATATACCCTTAAATAATTTTTAAAACATTTAAAACCATTTTTAATTACTTACCATTAATATTTAAATATTAATGCACTATTTATCCAAATATTAATAGTCATTAATTATAACTTAAAATATTTTTAATTCATTAATATAGTTTTAAATGATTTTAAATAAATAAAACCATTTTTAAACTATTTATTTAATATAATTATTAAATAAATTTAATATCATTAATATTAAATTATAAATAAAATTATCCTTTAAATATTAAAAGTTATATTTTATAACTTCAAATATCTTTAAACACTTTATTTTCATTTAAAATGATTTTTATAATATTAAAATCATTTCTAAACTAATTTATTTAATATAATTATTAAATAACCTTAATATCATTAATATTAAAATATTAATATTTTTCATGACAAAATATTAAAAGTTATATTTTATAACTTAAAATATTTTTATAACCTTTAAATCATTTTTATATGATTTATAAATCATTAATTCTATTTTTCATATTTTATTTAATACATTTATTAAATAACTTAAATATCATTAATATTAATTTATTAAAGAAATTTCATCTCAAAATATTAAAAGTCATTAAAAATAACTTAAAATATTTTTTGTATATCATAATATAATTTTAAATGATTTTTCAAGTATTAAAATCATTTTTAAATAATTTATTTAATATATTTATTAAATAAATTAAATACCTTTAATATTCCAAAAACATTAAATATTTATGAAATATATCCAAAATAATTAAAATATAATTTTTGGACTTAAAAATAATTTTTAATAATTTATTTTGTATTTTTAATAATTAAAATCTATTTTTTCAATTTATTTAATAAAAATAATTAATTTTAAAAATAAATTATCACTAAAGACTACCTATAGCGACATAACCGTCGCTATAGGTGTTCTTCAAGTTCTCGAGCCCAAACCCAGAAAACATGTCAGTCACTAAGGGCACCATTTTGACCATCAATAATTCGTAACTCATAATGTTTCTGGAATAGCTAAACAACAGATATTGTAGTTCTAGGTCGCTACTACATGATCTAACAAGAAACATTGCCAAACAACATTAAACAAGTGAGATCTGGGGCTTTAAAAACGTTGTCAGGCCTGTTCTTCATTTTCTGGGTTACACAGAAATGAAGAACAACCAAGGTATCTATTTTGCAGGCTCTGAATCTAGCATTGTAGGCTTAGTCTGTGTAATATGAAGATTCCATCATGTAGAATACATGTCAAACACCGATTACATAACATAATATAGATCTAACATCAACACAGTTAAGAAATCAAGGTCGGTCTAAGTGGTCTCTAGAAACTGTTCTTGAACATTTCTGGAAAACCCATAAATGTTCATAAGCAGACGGTCAACCCACTTTTGACCTTGCATAACTTGGATCCCATTAAGTATCTAGGTTGTCTAAAGACTTTAATATGTAGTCTTCATATCAAGCTACAACAACAAAACAACAA
This sequence comes from Panax ginseng, assembly GCA_020205605.1. Taxonomy (NCBI): domain Eukaryota; kingdom Viridiplantae; phylum Streptophyta; class Magnoliopsida; order Apiales; family Araliaceae; genus Panax; species Panax ginseng. The sequence goes on along the minus strand of CM035137.1, from coordinate 77,225,083 downwards.
CTGGGCCAAAACATCAAAATTCAGCAAGATCGGAAGCTTTGAAAAGCTTGTCAGAGCCACCTGGGAAATCCAGATCCAAGATGTCACATCATACTACATATTCAAACCTTTAAACAACAGAAAAACATAACATATAAAGATTAAAGAGGTATGACATTTGACTGTCAGACACAAAAACAACAATTTTCAGATTCTTGAAATCTTCAAATCTGAGCATATAGATGTTATGGATCTAATATCTATCAAACCAGATCATTGATTAACACCTTATACAACATGATTAAACATAAAAACACCAGATCTAACATAGCATACATGATTAAAATTTTGGCTTAGGGTTTTATACCTTTATGCATCAATTCTTGATTCTGGCTGCTGATTTGGTTAAGTTTGATAGTGGGGCTTCAATATGGGACTGATATGCTAACTATTTTCATGGGTAAGGAGAGAGAGAGAGAGACTTGGTTGAGCATATGATGAATAAATGGCTAAAATAATGGATTTTTCTCTTTTAAATGCTATATATATTACATGTATGCAATGTATGTAGCTGGATTCAGTTGATTGCTAGTGTTTAATGTCACATGGGGTTAGTGAGAGTTGTTTACCAATTACAAATTTGGCTAGATACACAAGTTAGCTCAAATAATGCACAAAAGGGTAAAATGGTCATTAGCCTTATGATTTGAATGGCACTTTGGTCATTTGACAAACCCTTAGGGCTTGACCCTTAGGGTTTAACCCTAAGGTCTAGCACAAAATTGTATCATTTCTAGTTTAGGGTTTGTAAAATAAAATAAAATTTTAGTTTCTAAAAATACAAAATTAAGGTTTCATAATTAGATTAGGGTTTCTAATTACATGAAACATGATAATTAGGTTTAGGTTTTACTAATTATAATTAAGCATGCCAAATTAGCAATTAGGGTTTATAATTAGCAAATTAGGGTTAGCAATTAGGGTTTCTAATTAGCTATTAAGTTTTCTAACAATTGGGGTTTCCAAATATTAATTATTAGGGTTTCCCTAATTAAAATTAATATCATTAATCATATAACACATATAACACAGTTATATAACAGTCTCAAACTCATTATTGAGTTTCAAATTAGGGTTTACCAGACTAATACTAGGGTTTTCTACGGTTTCATCAAAACTGTTTCACAAATTAACATTATACAAATACAGTACTTATTTACAGCACTGAAAAATCAAAAATATACTTAATATTATATTATTATCATCATTCCTTATTCCAGAACCCGAATTAGGGTTTATCAGTAACATTAAAACTGTTCCATACATTAACCTTACACACATAACATACATATCTATAACACTGACAAATAATAATATAATATCATTATTCTCATTCCTTGATCAAAATCCAAAATTAAGGTTTGGATTCCATATCTGATTTATCTTACATATTCATACCATTATTAATTAAGTTAAATAATTAAATTAATTATTCAAATAAATTTATATAATAAAATAAAATAATTATTATAATAATTCTAGTAATCACTCCATATATTATTTAAATAATATAACATCATATATTTATGGAAAATAATTAATAAAAATATTTCTACAATAAAATCAATTGTTATAAGAATATAATTTATAATGATCAATAATTCTAAAATAAAATTATTTGTAATCATTTATGTAATAAATATATTTTATTTATCACATAAATACATACACATTACCTGTCACATCTTTCCACCATTATAAATAATAATAAAAAAATAATATTAATAAATTTTATACGCAAAATTTCTAATTTATTTATATAGAAAATATTGGGTTATTACATTCCCCACACAAATGGGAGAATCAACGACCATCTAAGTTGTGGTTGAGTCCTCCAAGAGAAACACCAATCCATAAGAGATGGAACTACATGGGATCACCCATACAAAGGAGTACCAGCGACCATCTTTGGTGCGGTCATCCTCACAGAGTAAAGCCACACTTCTCTCCATTACTACATACAGAAACTAGTCCCAAGACACCAAAGGGTAGGGATACACATAAATCAACGATCCATTCTAAAAGATCCTGAGAAATCTCAATGTCCACCCATCAAGGATGAGTTCAGAATACATCAAGATCACAAGCCCCGAAGAAGCAGGTAAATATCCAGCGAGCAACAATGAAAAACTAAAATGGAACTGAATCAAAATATAATTCCCTGCCATATATCATGCTGTTTGATATATACAATATGAACTGTACATGACAAAATGGCTAAGCTAGTCTGTGCAGGAAAATACAAGCTCATCTATAAATCAGTGTATATGTGAGCTATCAAGTCCAACATGGCATCTCTATCCGAAGAAGGAGGTAACGTTGTGAGCTCCTTCCCAAGGGTATCTACACGAGCCAACAGATCCACAACCAAGTGCATGGTGACATGGTGTTCATCTTTGCAATAATGCCAGTGGTAAGGGATCTCACTGTAGTACTATCTTTAACGGCTATGTCCAGGGCAGATATAACGCCATCCCGCTCAATAATCAATGCATCTTTGGATGATCTAGCCTAATCCCGCTCAGCAATAGCGGTGTCTCTATGAGCTAAGGCATCCTCTCTCTCTAAAAGAGCGGCATCTCTTCCAGCAAGAGCTGTCAACATCAAGGCCCTAGCCTGATCTCTCTCAAAAGTCATCAGATGAAGACTCTGCTCTAAATACTCTGGTGAATGCAGGGTCACAGTAGCAGTCACACTGGGAGAATCCATTACAGCTGCTGGCAACCAAGCAAAAAGCTCCTCCTCGACAGGAAAATCAATGTCCTCTATGGGCTCTCCACCGTCCAAATCAATCCCCGACACTGTGGATACAACTGCAGCCAATGCAGTCTCTATCTCTATCCATGCAGAATACTCTATCGAATAGCCCGAATGGCTAACAAAAAACACAGCTAGCTCAGGTTGATCCCAACAGGCATGCACCCTGGATCTGTCCTCTACTGACAAGTGGTGAGAAGCCAAGAGCTGACCCAATTCCCCTTAAAAGGATAGAACTCCTTAAACTGGTCAAAATTTGACATTACTGCCAGTGGGTGGTAAGTAGTCATGCCCCTCAAACCAGCCAGAGGAAGATAATCCATGCCAGGGGCATGTGTAATGAAGTTGTAGGGTGAACTGGGCCCTATACACGGTAAAATGTCAAATGGATCCCCGAACCCTACCAAGAACACCGACCAAGATGCAACGTCTATACACTTTGCTGGCTAAAAGGAGTTTGACATGGCTATCTCATGGGAAAAGTTGTATCCATGTCGTCGAAAAGTGCCAATCGGTCTCAGGTGTGATATGAACCACACATATAAGCTACCCTCTGTTCTAAGGTTATAGCCTAAGGTCTAGCTAACCTAAGGTTTCTAACCCTAAAGCTCTGATACCATGATGTAACGCCCCCAAATTTAGGTACTTGAAACCCGAATTCAGTGCTTTACGATAACATTTCTATGAGCAGAAATAATACTAATAATAATAACAATAATATAAATATCAGAATTAACTTACATTTATCAGAGTCTAATCCCAAGTACGCAACCTTTACTATAATTCCTTACATGATATATAATACATATCATAGTCTTAATATAGTCTAACTATTATAAAAGATACCAATGAACATATTTTGTTTGTTTTCCTTTTCACTTGTTCTTGTCTGAACCTTCAGGTTGATCATGCCTAGCTAAAAACATTTAAATTTAAAGCAAGAATGAGCATTTGGGTGCCCAGCAAGTAATAACAATTATAAATATATTTAGCTAAAAGAATTAACTGTTTTCTTTGTACATCACTTCTACAACAAATTAATAGTTGTGAAGTAAACTGAACCAATCATAATCATATATTATTTCTATATCAAGGTTTTTTGAAACTACGTATTGACTATATATATAGGGTAGTCGATAGACTGTGAACATTATTTTCTGTTTTCGAAAAGGTTAGACAGAACTTCATCTGCAAATAGTCATAACTTACGGACACGAGGGTGTACATCCCACGGACCCTGTATTGATCAATACTAAATGCAAGAACGATGTTATCGTTCACTCTGTCCGTCTTAGGCGCATAAAAGTTTTCCCATGTTCGGGATGTTCATACTTAGTCATGAGTCCAAACCAAAGCAATTTGATTGGATACAAAAGGTTTTATCATATTCAATGATATTTCTAAATTTGTGTCTAGCTGATCAAATAGCTTAGAGGTATGTATATATATATATATATATATATATATATATATATATATATATATATATATATCAACATGTGATTAAATACAATGATTATCCAAGTGGGGACACTTATATAACCATATATAGAAATTAACGAACAGAATATATATCTAAATTACAATATACTAACATGTTGATAAACAATGATCGGATATAGTACGTATCACAATAGGGTTAATAATCTAGTACAATAATAATATAATTCTGAAACTTTCTTACTCATGGCCATTGCATAAAGAAATTGCAAAGGTAGGATACTTGCCTGGTTTGCTACTTACAATAGAAGATAGTAGATTTTATGCTATACTTGACTCTTCTAATGGATTGCTTGTTCTGCTGCAGTTAAACTTGATGTTTGTTATATTTTATCAGTTTAAAACTGTTGAAGGCTAACGATAAATTATTCTGCATTATCTTAATCATAATATTTCTTACTGGGCTAGTTGAGCTCACCCTTTTGCTTTCATTGTTCTCTTCAGGAAATGAGAACGTAGCTAGGACTAGTCGGGGAACGGAGTGATGGTCCAGATGATAGCATTAGTAGTCCTCACTATTCTATGAAATAGTGTGATAATAAATGTATTGAGGACTCCATTTGAGTTGAATACTATCTAGAAGACAATATTCGTATTAAAACTCTCAGTTTATGTTTTATCGTATTTTACACGACAATTGTATTATTAAGTTGTATTTGAATTTTGTACCATCTATTTGGCGACTCAAGATGGGTGATGTATTCCTATTTTTGGGGCATCACACATACGTACCAATTTCGGTCCCAACAACATTGCTTCACCCACCTCATCCCAGCATACTGGAGAACGACACTTGCGTCCATACAACGCCTCAAATGGAGCCATGTATCATCGAACAAGGATGTAAATCCTAAGTTCTCAGAATCTTCTGACTCAACCGCCACTACCACTGGCAACTCAGCTACGGGTGTCGGTAAAATCTCTATCTGGTTCATGGACTCTTCACTAACCCCGTGTATATCTCTATACATCATGTTATCTCCTGACATCTACAATAAAACAAGTTATCTTGATTAGTACACAACATTAGAATATTATAAACACATATCACATTTTAATGCATTTTTAGGGTTAACTTCATCTTTTAATTCTTCACCTCTTTTTAAGGTTATTACCTAAGTTTCTTCCCCCCCCCCCCCTTAAGTTTTATAACCTACAGCTTTGATACCAACCTGTGACGCCCCCAAATCCGGGTATCTTCCAACCCGACAATTGGTGCTACACAGTGCTACTGTTCACATATACATTCAATTGAAATACTTAAAAGAGTGAATATGTCTTTTATAAAAGAGTGAGCATTTCATTCTTTCTTTAAAAAGGATATCCCGGCACCAAGTCCGTAAGTCCGACATTTCTTATGAACATGTCTAGGTGATCAGCCTATAGTACTCTATGGTGTATAATACTACTTCATTAAATATATTTATGTTTAAGTTTTGGGAATCCCACGTGTCTGTCGATTGATGACAAAATATTTGTTTATTCATACTCAATCTTCCTTTGAAATCCATACCAAAACAGTCGGTATAAGATAGTAATATCAAAAATATTTTGGTAGATTTAACATGAATTCCACAAAATACATTTAGTCTAGCCGAAGGAATTGGCTTCGACTTCTTTGTATATCAATTCAAGCGTAAGATACATGAATCATAAAACTTGTCCAAAATGAACATAAACAAGGGTTTAGAACACTTGCCTTTAGCGTCTTCTACTGTTAGTTTACTTCTCGTTTGAGTCTTTATAGATTCTACAACACATAATTACATAGCATACCATATTAGGTCATAACAATGAACAAATATTGTCACTAACCTATCTTCTCCTTCTTTTCAGTTTAACTATCCATTTACTTAACTTACTAACATTCATTAGGTTAGTTAACGTTCATTCCAACTTTATAACATGTTGTTGTTATAAGTAATCTTATTCATTCAATGCTTAAGCAATTACATTTTAAGTAAACTCAAACATTCGTTCAATGTGCGTACGGTTTTCGTATTACTTTGTGTTCATGTTTTCATAACCTTTCGCTGACTTTTAATCGATAAAATAAAGGTTTTAATCATCCTTTATGATATTACATTAAGTTTAATTAAGGTCATAATTCACCTTCAATCAACTTCCCTCTTCTTTGTATTCATTTTCATTCTTCTCTGCCTTTTGCCTAGGACCGTGAGTCATGCAAGATCGTGTCCTTTGGTAAAACTGGCATGTACAATAACTCTCGAGATCTTGTCTCCCATTCCGGTATTGCAATTTCAGTTTCCTTCTTATATGTCATGTCTTTGCAGTGCTTAACTCATCGTTGTCTCGGGATCCGGCATGACATTATGTTCATAGGCTTGGGTGGCGCTGTGGCACCGGCCCTGAGCCATTGAAATTTTTTTAAGTTTTTCAATTCCAATCCTTTCCGAGCTCGTAACTTAATCGTTATAAGTCAGAATTGGCTCATTCAAAAGCCACTATCTTACATATCTCATATACTACGATTTCATTAGGACAACTTACATTTCTGAATTCGTTAATGTGACACCCCCAAAATAGGTCTACATCCCCATTCTCGAAGTTGTCAATACACTGCATGTGTAAACAACTACAACTTTATTATTACAATAGTAAAACTGTGAGTTTAAATACGATATTGCCATCTAGACAATATCCACATACAAATAAATCCTCATCATAATTATTGATACATTATTTTACAACAATGGTGAGGACTACTAAACAACTCTCCCTAGAACTTTCATTCCATACCCGACTTGCATTTTGCTATATTCTCGCATCCCGAGAAGAAAATGGAACAAAAGGAAAAGGGTGAGCTCGACTAGCCCAAAGAAGAATATTATGACTAAGATAATATACAACAAAATTATCGTTAGTCTTCAACAGGAAAAATATAATAGAATACAATAGACAACAAGTTTTAAATCAATATTCGCAAATGAAATAATAATTCATTAGAAGAGTTAAGTAGAGAATGCAAACTACTATCTTCTATGTATGAATTTTAAAGTTCATCGCCTATTTTTATCCCTCGTAACATCAATCAATATATATCTGGGATCAAATATTCATCCTTGCACTATGTGCCAAGGACATTCACCATTGGTCATGTTCATCTAAACACTGCTCATCTTTGCACTACGGGCCAAAGATATTCATCGAAATCATTCATCTTTGCACTACACGGCCAAAGATATTCATCGAAATCATTCATCTTTGCACTACATGTGCCAAAGATATTCATCATAAATCATTCATCTTTGCACTACATGTGCCAAAGATATTCAATAATATCATCATTTAAGACTAAGGATGATGAAAATATTTTTTAAAGAAACGAATCCAAAGGAAACAAAATGACAAGGATTAAGGATTAAGGATTCGTGATTTTGTTTTATCCACGCCCAAAAATACCTCAAAAATAATCATAGTGGTGTAAAATTCAAGAATGATCAAAACATGGATACAATCAAAGCTAGTCTCCGTAATAGATATTTTGGACTAAAAGAAAATTTTTATTTTTCGATGAATAAAGGCCGATTCGTGAATAGTATCAGATACGTGAATAAGGTCGATACGTGAATAGTAACTCCGACACCAAAAGTTCCAAATTTGAAAAAACTTCAGATCAATATTTCAAAGATAATGATATTGAAGAAGAAATAATATCATTAAAAAAAAATAATATCCCTTACCTCGAAAGATCAAGATTTAACTCGAATATCGGATATAGACTATATCTTGAACTTTCACCGTATAGCAATACTCAAAGTATACTCAAAATACTCACAAGAATACGCCGATAATATAGAGAGAGAAAACTTCAATTTCGTGTGATTTTCAATTCTAACCTAAGCACCTATTTATAGGAAATCGCTGTAACACCAAAGTTAGTAAAATTTAATATAATATTAATATATATAAAAATATTATACGTATTCCTTGAAATCTTAATCTCAAGCAATTCACACATGCCAACCTTCTAGAAAAAAATAAAAAACGTTTTTCTAATTTAAAATAATTTAAACTTCCAAAATCAATTATTTTGAGCTTCGTAACTTCAATAATTCATAATAAATAGCCATTTTATCAGAAAATTCGAATCTCATGAGTTTTTATAGGAAATTCAATTTCTACAACTTTACTGTAAGAAAGGTTTTCCAAATTTCCAAATGTAAATTGACCTAAATCCACAAACGGGTGATTTTAGAGGCTATAATCAAATTTCAAATAATAAATGGGGTCCAACCGACATGTTTAACATGTTTTAAACATTTATTGCAACAAAAATACTCTTCCTCCTCAGATACTCATATATCCCACATTCGTTGTAAAAAATATCACCATTATTATATTATTAAAATATAATAATATATATTTAAATGAATTATTTTATCGTAAAAAGATAAAATTTCAATTTTCAACAATTATCACATTAAAAATTTTTCCATCTATATCCACATAAAATCAATATTTTCCTCATCATATGAATCAATAATTAATTATTCACAAATAATATTACGTAATCACAATATCGACAACTGTGCAGCCTCCTGTGAAAGAGGGCTTCCAATAAGAATTTCTCTCATCTGGCGCAAGTAATTAGGTGACCAAACCTCTCCTTAGACAAAACTTTCTAGACATTGCCAATAATGTTATCTAATAATATTATTCAGATAATATGAATTATTGTTTCGACAATGAAAAATAATGTGTAATGACAATTATTAAAACAACAAAGAATATAAAATATCAACGCAAAGAATTATTGAATCAATAAAATAAAACACCGAACAAAGAATTATCGAACCATTATTGAGTAGTGCCTTCACGTAAGAGTCAATAATTGGTGCAATACCGCAGTGCTACCGCTCAACAACGCCAGACATCGTGTTTTAACCAACGGTATTCCAACAAAGGTAAACAGAATAACTACGCCGTTATTTTTAAACAACTTATATTTGTCATTTTCTTCCTCCAATCGCTTTTTTGTTATGGGGCCCACACATGGTCGCGCCGTCGCATTTAATATTCCCCGACAAAGATTTAATATTCCACGACACCAAACTAATATTCCCTAACAACAATGAATATTTTATAACCACTTGCTTATTTTGAAATATTTGCGTATTTTACCCGTAGAATTATCCACATTAATCACATCAACCCTTACTATTTCAAAATAATAATTAGAGGAAATTAAATTTCATTTATTAATTATTTGGGATCTTACAACCTCCCTCCTTATGAAATTTCGTCATTCCTCGAAATTGACGACGACGTCGACTGTGTTTCAAAAGATGAGGATACCTCGCTTTCATTTTCGCTTTCCAACTCCCGTGTCATTTCCTCTATAGCATGGTTTCTCCACAAGACTTTAACTTGTGGTATGACCTTCGTATGTAGGACATGCTCCTTCCTATCCAAGATCTTGACAGTACTTCCTCATACGTTAAGTCTTCGCTATCTCGTCCGGTTCTAACTCAATAACGTGATTCGGGTCTTTCACATATTTACTTAAGTATGATATGTGAAACACATTATGAACACGAGACATACTTGGAGGTAACGCGAGTCTATAGGCTACATTTCCTACTCGGTCAAGAATTTGAAATGGACCAATAAATCGTGGATCGAGCTTTTTTCTCTTCCCTAATCTTGTAACTCCTTCCATGGGGCAACACGCAACAATACATGATCCCCTATACTAAATTCCACATCCTTTCAATGAAGATCCGCGATAACTCTTTTGTCGATCTTGTGCCGCTTTGTATACGTTGTTTAATCATTTGGATCTTTTTGGTAGTCATACGCATTTAACTCGGGTCCCAACAATGTTGCTTCACCCACCTCATCCCAACATATTGAGAGAGCGACACTTTCGTCCATATAATTCTTCGAATGGGGCCACACCTATACTTGCTCGATAATGTTGTTGTAGGAGAATTCCACCAATGGTAAATACTTATCCCAACCGCCTTGAAGTTCAGGACACAGTAGTCTTAATAAATCTTCAAGAGTTTGAATAGTCCTCTCTCGATTGTCCGTCTGCTTTGAGGATGGTATGTCGAATCAATCTTAAATCCATACCCATAGCTTTTTGCAAGCTAACCCAAAATCTTGAAGTGAATCTTGGGTCACGATCCAAACTATGGATATCGGCATGCCATGCAATCTCACAATCTCATTTACGCACATTTGAGCAAGACGCTCAAGGAATAAGTCTCCCAGATTGGCAAGAAATGAGCAGACTTGGTTAATCTATCAACAATAACCCAAATAGCATTTATGCCTTGAGAAACCGTGGGAAGTCCCGTGAACTAAATCCATGGTAATGTGTTCCTACTTCCATTTCGGAATCTCAAGTGGTTGCAATGGTCCCTTAGGCACTTGATTCTCCGCTTTTTACACGCTGACAAGTTAAACATGTTGAGATAAACTTTGCAATCTCTCTCTTCATATTGTTCCACCAAAATGTATGTCAAGATCACGATACATTTTAGTACTTCCTTGATGGATTGCAAATGGTGTATTGTGTGCCTCCATCATAATCTTGTACTTCAAATCGTAATCGTTAGAACACAAAGTCCGGAGTGGACTCAAGTATTCCTTCTTCATCAATTCTCGCCCTAATAGCTCCTTCTTGTACTTTCTTCTTCATATGCATCGGCCCGGCCTGCTGGCTTGAGCAACCTTAACTTTTTCTATTAAAGTTGGCTCTACGCGATACTTGACATCATCGCACTCTGCTCCTCGTGATATGATCTTCTACTCAACGCGCGCCTACCACGCTCGCTTTTCCGTGATGGTATTGAATAGTGTGGTCGTAGTCTTCAATAGCTCGAGCCAACGTCACCGCCAGATGTTAAGTTCTTTTTGAGTGAAGAAATATTTAAGGCTTTTTATGGTCCGAATATATCTCCACTTTCTCTCCATATAGATAGTGCCTCCAGATCTTTTTAGCGAAAACGATCGGGCCGCTAACTCTAGATCATGAGTAGGATAATTCCTCTCATATTCTTTAAGTTGTCGCGAGGCATAGGCTATGACTTTCCCACGCTGCATGAGAACACATCCTAACCCTTTGGTTCAAGCATCATCAGAGATAACAAATCCATCCCAACCAGATGGTATTGTTAGAACAAAAATAAATAAGTCTCCTTTAAGCTCTTGGAAACTCTTCTCGCACTCTTCGCTCCAAACAAATTTTGTATCCTTCCGAAGTTAGATGAGTTAATCTGAGTAGCGATTCGAGAAAACCCTTCCACTAATCTCCGATAATAACCAAATTTAAGCCCAAAAGCTACGATTTCAACCACCGACTTTCGGTTGTTCTAACTTTGTATTGCTTCAATCTTCGGTCAACAGATACTCCATGTTTTGACACCACATGCCCAAGAAATGCTACTTCCTCGCCGTAACTCGCATTTCTTTAACTTGGCATAAAGCTTGTTTTCACGAAGCCTTTGGAGTACCAAGCTTCAAATGGTGCTCATGATCTTCACGCTTTTGAATATATGAGGATGTCATCAATAAAGACAACAACGAACCGATCCAAATACTCTTTGAATACTCGGTTCATCATATCCATGAAAGTCGCAGGAGCATTAGTCAATCCGAAAGACATAACTAAGAATTCATAATGCCCGCACTCGAAGTTCTAAAGGCGCCTTTGAATATCCTCGTTCTAATCTTCACCGATGATATCCGTAATCTAAGATCGATTTTTGAAAAGAATTGTGCTCCTTGCAATCGGTCAAACAAGTCATCAATACGAGGTAGAGGATACCTATTCTTGATAGTGACATGGTTCAATTCCCGATAGTCAATACAAAGTCGCATACTCCCCGCCTTTCTTCTTTACTTTAAATAAAACAGAGCACCCCAAGGAGATGTACTAGATTTAATGAAACCAATGTCCAACAACTCCTCAGTAGTTGGACCTTTAACTCCTCAAGTTCAATAGAGCCATTCGATATGGGGTTTTAGAAATGGGCTTTGTACCAGTTCAAGGTCAATAAAGAATTCAACTTCACGCTCGGGGTAGACGGAAGTTCTTCAGAAATACGCCAGAAAGTTAATAACAACAGAATATTATTCAATTTTGACGTGTCTTTATTCAAATCCATAACATGGGCTAAGAAAGCTTGACATCCGCTTTTTTAATAAACGAATAGCTTTATGATTAGATATGACAATGATTGATTTTAATGGTTTAGTTGCTTGAATTCAACAACAAAAGTTGTTTAGGAATATGAAAGCTAACAACCTTATTTAAAACAATCAATTTTGGCATGATGAGTAGTTAACCAATCAATCCCTAAAATCACATCAAAAGCAAGTATCTTTAAAGAGATAAGGTCAACAGTGTAAGATAAGGGTGCCAACATGGATTAGACAAGATTTATAAACAAGTGGATGTGATGAAAGTTTCTCCTAACTGAGTTTCCACAGATAGGTCAAAGTCTAATTTCTCCTGAGTCAAGTTTAAACGCTGAGCACAAGCAGAGAGATAAATGAATAGGTAGCACCCAGATTCTAGTAAAGTATAAACTTCACAAGAATTTATAAATAGCTTACCCGTGATCACCTCGTTTGGGTTCCTCGATTTTGACCAACCACAACAAACGCTTCTTCCAGAACCGCTGACTTTGACTTTTCTCGGGATGTTTTTGAGTCACCATCCCCTCATTGAACTAGGTTTCACCATGTGCAATCTCGAGCGATATGTCCTTCCTTTCCACAATTATAGCATACCGAATCTGCTGGGGCTTTGACCGATATGTCCTCTTTTCCGTGATTTATAAGATATGACCGGTGGTCGTTCTCCTCCCTTGGAACCCGATTCTTCGCCTGCATCGCTGCCTTCACATGGTCGTTGTTGAATCTCCTCTTTTAAAATCTCCTCCCGACTCGCTTCTTCTATTTTCATGGCTATGATTACCACCAGAGTGGTTACCATTTTTGTCCGCTTTTTCTTTCTCCACCGCTTATTGTTGTTTTGTTGATCGCTATCTCCCAGATGATCCTCGATTGTGGTACCTCGGTTGACCGACTCGTTATCTCGCCTAACAATTGAGCCCTCGTTAACAACATCTCGAATAGAGAGAAAATTTATGAGAGATGAGATATCGACGATGCCGGGTTTCAAACCTCTCGTAAACATCCGCGCCATACGCTCCTCATTCTCCACCAAATGAGGTGCAAACTCGATAACTCGCAAATTTCGCCTGCATCGAGACACCGCCATGTTGTTCGCGCTCCGCCTAATAAACTCCACTTCCTTCATATGACGTAACACTTTCGTGAAAGTATTTGTCATTAAATAGTTTCAAATGTCTCCCAAGACATGCCGAAGGCTTTGGCCTTGATGGATACGCTTCACGCACTCCCACCAAGAGTCATTTCGCCACGGAACATAAAGGTGGCGAATGGAACCTTCGTTCTCTCGCATCCCAAGACATCGAATATCTTGGTAATTTGCTTGACCCATGTTTTTCGCCATGATCGGATCTCGCTTTCCTTAAATTCGTGGTCCCAACTCTTTGAATCGCTGTCATTTGTGACAACCCGTGAATTGCTATCATTTCTCCTATGTTTTGAACACGAGTCTCCTCGTCTCGATTTTGCATGAACGCAAAAAGCTTCTAAATATCCCCTCGCTCATCATCTCGCTTCGGTGGTGTTATTCACAGGAGGAACATTGCCCACTGCTGCACATTCTCCTCGTTGGTGAGTACAAAGCTCTCCACTGGCCTCATTTCCATTGTTAATATTCTCATTCGACATTCTCAAACATCGCCATAAAACAAGGGTTAATTAAGGAAATCAATATATCACATAATATCCCTATATATCGACCAACTATCAAATAAGCTTAGGTAGGACACACTAGCGAAGGATTTACTCGCTCTCCCTCCTAGTTCTATTCCCCGATCTCCGCCAGAGATCATATCCTAAGCTCGATACCAACCGTGACACCCCCAAAATAGGTCTACATCCCCATTCGAGTTGTCAATACACTGCATGTAAACAACTACAACTTTATTATTACAATAGTAAAACTGCTGAGTTTAAATACGATATTGTCATCTAGACAATATCCACATACAAATAAATCCTCATCATAATTATTGATACATTATTTTACAACAATGGTGAGGACTACTAAACAACTCTCCCTAGAACTTTCATTCCATACCCCGACTCAGATTTTGCTATATTCTCGCATCCCGAGAAGAAAAATGGAACAAAAAGGAAAAGGGTGAGCTCGACTAGCCCAAAGAAGAATATTATGACTAAGATAATATACAACAAAATTATCGTTAGTCTTCAACAGGAAAAATATAATAGAATACAATAGACAACAAGTTTTAAATCAATATTCGCAATGAAATAATAATTCATTAGAAGAGTTAAGTAGAGAATGCAAACTACTATCTTCTATGTATGAATTTTAAAGTTCATCGCCTATTTTTATCCCTCGTAACATCAATCAATATATATCTGGATCAAATATTCATCCTTGCACTATGTGCCAAGGACATTCACCATTGGTCATGTTCATCTAAACACTGCTCATCTTTGCACTACGGCCAAAGATATTCATCGAAATCATTCATCTTTGCACCATGTGCCAAAGATATTCATCATAAATCATTCATCTTTGCACTATGTGCCAAAGATATTCAATAATATCATCATTTTAAGATCGAGGATGATGAAAATATTTTTTAAAGAAACGAATCCAAAGGAAACAAAATGACAAGGATTAAGGATTAAGGATTCGTACTTTTGTTTTATCCACGCCCAAAAAATACCTCAAAATAATCATAGTGGTGTAAAATTCAAGAATGATCAAAACATGGATACAATCAAAGCTAGTCTCCGTAATAGATATTTTGGATTTAAAAGAAAAATTTTTATTTTTCGATGAATAGGCCGTATTCGTGAATAAGATCAGATATACGTGAATAAGGTCGTCGATACGTGAATATAAGAACTCGACACCAAAAGTTCCAAATTTGAAAAAAACTTCAGATCAATATTTCAAAGATAATGATATTGAAGAAATAATATCATTACGAAAAAAATAATATCCCTTACCTCGAAAGATCAAGATTTAACCGGAATATCGGATATAGACTATATCTTGAACTTTCACCGTATAGCAATACTCAAAGTATACTCAAAATACTCACAAGAATACGCCGATAATATAGAGAGAGAAAACTTCAATTTCGGTGTGATTTTCAATTCTAACCTAAGCACCTATTTATAGAAATCGCTTAGAACACCAAAGTTAGTAAAATTTAATATAATATTAATATATATAAAAATATTATACGTATTCCTTGAAATCTTAATCTCAAATGATTCACACATGCCAACCTTCTAGAAAAAATAAAAAAAACGTTTTTCTAATTTAAAATAATTTAAACTTCCAAAATCAATTATTTTGAGCTTCGTAACTTCAATAATTCATAATAAATAGCCATTTTATCAGAAAATTGAATCTCATGAGTTTTTATAGGAAATTCAATTTCTACAACTTACAGTAAGAAAGGTTTTCCAAATTTCCAAACAAAATTGACCGAAATCCACAAACGGGTGATTTTAGAGGTTATAATCAAATTTCGGTCAATAAATGGGGTCCACCGACATGTTTAACATGTTTTAAACATTTATTGCAACAAAAAATACTCTTCCTCCTCGATACTCATATATCCCACATTCGTTGTAAAAATATCACCATTATTATATTATTAAAATATAATAATATATATTTAAATGAATTATTTTATCGTAAAAAGATAAAATTTCAATTTTCAACAATTATCACATTAAAAATTTTCTCCATCTATATCCACATAAAATCAATATTTTCCTCATCATATGAATCAATAATTAATTATTCACAAATAATATTACATGTAATCACAATATTGACAACCAGTGCAGGTCCTGTGAAAGAGGGGCTTTCAATAAGAATTTCTCTCATCATGCCGCAATTAGGTGACCAAACCTCTCCTTAGACAAAACTTTCTAGACATTGCCAATAATGTTATCTAATAATATTATTCAGATAATATGAATTATTGTTTCGACAATGAAAAATATTTCGTGTAATGACAATTATTAAAACAACAAAGAATATAAAATATCAACGCAAAGAATTATTGAATCAATAAAAATAAAACATCGAATAAAGAATTATCAGTAACCATTATTGAGTAGTGCCTTCACGTAAGAGTCAATAATTGGTGCAATACCGTGTGCTACCGCTCAACAACGCCAGACATCGTGTTTTAACCACCGGGTATTCCAACAAAGGTAAATCTCAGAATAACCACGCCGTTATTTTTAAACAACTTATATTTGTCATTTTCTTCCTCCAATCGCTTTTTGTTATGGGGCCCACACATGGTCGCTACCGTCGCATTTAATATTCCCGACAAGATTTAATATTCCACGACCAAACTAATATTCCCTAACAACAACAATGAATATTTTATAACCACTTGCTTATTTTGAAATATTGCGTATTTTACCCGTGAATTATCCACATTAATCACATCAACCCTTACTATTTCAAAATAATAATTAGAGGAAATTAAATTTCATTTATTAATTATTTGGGATCTTACAGTTAACATTAAATTCACTATATAAATTTCTTATTACGTGTTCGTTAAACGTTCGTGAATGTTCATAGCTCGTTTCTTCGTTTTAAGTCATAATTCAACCATTCTTGAGTCCACAACTCTTAAATACCAAGTTCTACGCTACGCCATCGAAAACTAAGGTTTTCGAGTTAATCGGCAACTTTTGACTATCATTCCGAGAATTTCATGATTTCAATGATTATCGTCTAATCTCGTAAATTCTGCCATAACTTCGTTACATGAGATTTTTTCTCCGTTCAAAATGGACTCATTCCATTATCTATACATCCATCATATTAAACAAACATATATCATCCAATCCTACATATGATGGTTTTAAACTTGTCCATTAATAACATAAGATAATTTTTCAGTGTTCATCATTAGTTCATACTTCTGTGATTATGATTTCACTTGTAACATGATTATTAATGTCTAAGTCCACTAATAGGCATCCTTGTTACTCCTTATGAAACATGCTCCACCAATATCCACTTCTCTATCAAAACTACAAATGAAGAGATGAAGATTAATGGTTAAGGATTCATTACCTTTGATGTTCTAACTTGCTTCTTCTGTTTCTTCTTCTTGGATTAGTTGAACTTACTCTCACTTTTCTCTCAATAATATTGCTCTAAGTGTTGGTGGAAATTAAACAACCAACAAATGACCAACATAGCTTCTTATTTATAGACTTTGCAAAGTGAGGGCAAAATGGTCCATTGTCCCACCTCCTTACTATTCCACCTCCTTACTATTCCATACTTGCAAGCTAAGCCACCTCCTTTACTTGGCCACCAAGTGGCCAGCCATGACTCACCATGGGGGCCAACATGGGTTGCCCCATGGGTTTTTCTTACCCGGTGACCCATCGGTTCGATCCACGGGTTCGGTTCTTTGTTCGGGCTTAGGTTTAATTACTTTGGGCCTAACATTGGGCTTGCATTACTTATCTTTGGTCCTTGACATAAATTCATTTGGGCTTGCCAAATCCATAACCATATCCTACTAGTCCATTAAAATGGTTTAAGCTTTAAACGTATAATCCTCGTATTCTTCTCGTATACTAGTTCGTATAATTTTCATCATAATTGTTATGTCATCTTTCATATATACTTGTACAATACCTCGTATTATACTCGTATTCATTCCTTCGTATAATAACTTTCTTATCACAGGATCATCATTCATTCAAATCTTCACTTTTCTTAACATTCTCAAACTTAGCACGCGAGTGAAAAACTACGTTTGTCACAATTAAATTATTATTAGTCAATCCATCCTTCCTTATCATTCTATCGTTACGTATTTCCCGAAAGTTCAAAAAAATTCCCAAGCAGAAATTGATGAATAGTATTTTTCGGAGAATTTCACGGAAATCTTTTATTTCCGTCTTGGAAATTCAAACACCTTAATTCTAGCACTTAGACAGAATACTACGATATTATTCCTCTTTTAGGTTATAAAACAACATTCACCATGCTTACTCTTTATAAATAACATATATTATAATTTTATTCATTATTTATTCAAATAAAATCATTTTACATAATATCTGATTTTCTCGGTTGTTACAGCACCAAAGGAAGTTTGGTTTGGATTAGCTTCAAGGGTAATTTAGAATTCAATAATCATCAACTAAGGATTAGTTGAATCAATAGAGAATCATTATCTATTCAAGGTTTCAATGCAATAACGATATCAATAATCAAATCAAAGATTGGATCTCAATTCTATACAATTGAATGAACTTTGTACAATAGAAGTAATACTTCAAAAGAATTAGAACATTACATTTGGAATCATAAACTTGAATAATTAAGCCTTGAACAGTTTGACATAAGAATACGAAGCTTGCTCAATAATAATAAGATTTAAGAACTTGTTCAATGTAAGAATAGGGTTTAGAAACTTGCCTCGTGCGTAGATTACACGCTTACTAATCATGTTCCTCAATTTAATCCTACACACATATCATATGTATTCGCAACATTTATTAGTTACATTTATAAGTTCAGTTCCCACTTTCAGTATAACTTGTTAACTGAGTTTAAGTTCTGTTCATTATCATCATTCAAATATACATGACGTCATCTGGAGTCGAGCTTCGACCAAATCCGAACTCTGAATTTTTGGCTTCCGAAGTTATGACGCCATCCAGAGCCGAACTCTAACCCCGAAGACACATGACGCCATCCGAAGTCGAATTCCGACCGAAGCCGAACTCTGACTCCGAAGACACATGACGCCATCCGAAGTCAAAATTCGATCAAAGCCGAACTCTGACTCCGAAGACATATGATGCCATCTGAATTCAAATTCTGACCGAAGCCGAACTCTGACTTCGGGGACTTATGACACGGCTACCCAGTATCCAATTCTGCAGTTCGCGAATGAACACAGCAAAAAAACTAAATTAGGCCAAAACTTCATATAAACAATGAATTCAATATTACTCATGTGTTCTGAACTTAACAAAAATATTTAATGACATTCTTAGCATGTTTTTGACAACTTAAATCACATAAACAAGTGAATTTGAACTAATAATTTCATGTTCTTGCCAT